>JAJSOF020000011.1:145997413-146074913 GCA_025594305.2 Periplaneta americana | reverse complement strand
CGCACATTTTACAACATACGGAACATTGCTCAATGTCAAATACAAATAAAATTAATAATATCAAGTTAGAAATATGGTCGAGCATAAAAAGTCGTACGAAACTCGCCTATAATGGTAATTAAGAAGCGAGTATGAAAATTATGAAACTCGCTTGCGCTCGTTTCATAAATATCCATACTCGCTTCTTAATTACCTTCATTATAGGCTCGTTGCATAATGTACTATTAGTATATAACATTTTTATTATATATTTGGTTTTTGGTTACAGGCTCTAACGTTAGTTGCTCACTAGATAACATCGTATCCCTGTATTTAGCGTATGTTTTCAGTAATGTTTATAATCAGGAAAAGACTTTATGTTCACTCTGTATAAATAATTAAATGTATATGAAATAAAATACACCACAGTTTAAACCAAAGTAGGCGTACATAATACAGTATTTTATGCTTTAAATTGAGTAGGCCCTTTAGACGTTTCACGAAATCATTTGCATTTCCTTAAATCGTCTGTTAGTTTTTTGAACCAGCTATTTAACGAAGCTGTATCAACTACGATGTTATTTAGTGTCGGTGGTATTGGTGATAGTGAAATGGTATTTGGCGAGTTAATCTGAGGTTTAGACGTGGAATTACCGATACTTGAAATTCGCTTTGTATTTTGAGAAAAAACTCAATCAGATAATCAACTCAAGCGGGATTCGAATCCACGCCCTCTAGGGTCATTTGTTTAGCTGGTTACACCGTCCGTGACTACACCAATGGCCTCTCGTGAAATGAGTGAAGAGGGACGAACAATTTTGTTATCAGTTTTTCGTTGTAATAATGAAGTAGCAACAGTAATAGTAGTAGCAGTTTAGCGGCAGTAGCAGCAGTACTAGTAGGAGTAGCAGCAGCAGCAGCAGTAGTAACAGTGGCAGTAGTAGTAGCAGTTTAGCAGCAGCAGTAGCAGCAGGTAGTAGTAGTAGCAGCAGTAATAGTAGTAGTAGTAGTAGTAGTAGTAGTAGCAGCAGTAGTAGTAGCAGGCAGTAGTAGCAGTAGTAGTAGGAATAGTAGTAGTAGTAGGAGTAGTAATAGCGTAGCAGCAGCAGTAGTAGTAGTAGCAGCAGTAGTAGTAATAGCGTAGCAGCAGCAGTAGTAGTAGTAGCGTAGCAGTAGTAGTAGTTGTAGTAGCGTAGCAGCAGTAAGGGAGAGTCGGGTAGTATCGGACATCAGGGTAGTATCGGACAGTGCGTTTCTTTCATCTACCACCATATGGTAGAACCTGAATGACATGGTTACGTTTCTCTATGCGACATCACAGTAGAAACGTAACCATGTCAGTCAGGTACTATCATCGTGTGGTAGATGAAAGAAACTCACAGTCCGATATTACCCGCTGTCCGATACTACCGACTCTCCCCTAGTAGCAGCAGTAGTAGTAGGGGTAGTAGTAGCAGCAGTAGTAGTAATAGCGTAGCAGCAGCAGTAGTAGTAATGCAGTAGCAGTAGTAGCAGTTTAGCGGCAGTAGCAGTAGTAGTAGGGTAGCAGCAGCAGCAGTAGTAGTAGTAGTAGCAGTAATAGTAGTAGCAGTATGCAGCAGCAGTAGTAGTAGCAGGCAGTAGTAGCAGTAGTAGTAGAAATAGTAGTAGTAGTAGCAGCAGTAGTAATGGTAGTAGGTAGCAGCAGCAGTAGTATCGTAGTAGTAGCAGGAGTAGTAGCAGTAGTAGTAGCGTAGCAGTAGTAGTAGTAGTAGTAGTAGGGTAGTAATGGCGTAGCAGCAGCAGTAGTAGTAGTAGCAGCAGTAGCAGTAGCAGCAGTAGTAGTAGTAGTAGCAGCAGCAGTAGTAGTAGCAGCGGTAGCAGCAGTAGTAGTAGAAATAGTAGTAGTAGTAGGTAGTACAGTAGTAAATTAATAGCGTAGCAGCAGCGTAGTAGTAGCAGCAGCAGTAGTAGTAATAGCGTAGCAGCAGCAGTAGTAGTAGTAGCGTAGCAGTAGTAGCAGCAGTAGTAGTAGTTGCAGTAGTGTAGCAGCAGCAGTAGTAGTAGCAGGAGTAGCAGGAGTAGTAGCAGCAGCAGTAGTAGTAATAGCGTAGCAGCAGCAGTAGTAGTAGCAGTAGTAGTAGTAGCAGCAGTAGTAGTAATAGCGTAGCAGCAGCAGTAGTAGTAGTAGCGTAGCAGCAGCAGTAGTAGTAGTAGTAGCGTAGCAGCAGCAGTAGTAGTAGTAGCGTAGCAGCAGTAGTAGTAATAGCGTAGCAGCAGCAGCAGTAGTAGTAGCGTAGCAGCAGTAGTAGTAGTAGCGTAGCAGCAGCAGCAGTAGTAGTAGCGTAGCAGCAGCAGCAGTAGCAGCAGTAGCAGCAGTAGTAGCGTGGCAGCAGCGGCAGTAGTAGTGGCGTAGCAGTAGTAGTAGTAGTAGTAGCGTAGCAGCAGCAGTAGTAGTAGTGGCGTGCAGCAGTAGTAGCGTAGCAGCAGTAGTAATAGCGTAGCAGCAGCAGCAGTAGTAGTAGCGTAGCAGCAGCAGCAGTAGTAGTAGCGTAGCAGCAGCAGCAGTAGTAGTAGCGTAGCAGCAGTAGTAGTAGCAGTAGTAGTAATAGCGTAGCAGCAGCAGCAGTAGTAGTAGCGTAGCAGCAGTAGTAGTAATAGCGTAGCAGCAGCAGCAGTAGTAGTAGCGTAGCAGCAGCAGCAGTAGTAGTAGCGTAGCAGCAGTAGTAGTAATAGCGTAGCAGCAGCAGCAGTAGTAGTAGCGTAGCAGCAGCGCAGCGTAGTAGTAGTAGCAGCAGCAGTAGTAGTAGTAGTAGTAGTAGTAGTAGTAGCGTAGCAGCAGCAGTAGTAGTAATAGCGTGGCAGCAGGAGTAGTAATAGCGTAGCAGCAGCAGCAGCAGCAGTAGTAGTGCGTAGCAGCAGTAGTAGCGTAGCGTAGCAGCAGCAGTAGTAGTAGCAGCAGCAGTAGTAGTAGCGTAGCAGCAGCAGCAGTAGTAGTAGCGTAGCAGCAGTAGTAGTAGTAGCAGTAGCAGCAGCAGTAGTAGTAGTAGCAGCAGTAGTAGTAATAGCGTAGCAGCAGCAGCAGTAGTAGTAGCGTAGCAGCAGTAGTAGTAGCGTAGCAGCAGTAGTAGCAGTTTCAGGAGCATTAACAATAGTAACTACTGCAGCTAAAATTCTGCACCTATTTTGACACTAGACAACCTCCTACTCTTGTTTTTCCATCTTGTGCCGACAGCAGAGATTTCGATTGTCAAGCAGGTGACAGATATGTCTGCTGCATGTGTTGCCTTCGTCCAGATCGCAGCGAAGGAAGGTTTCCATGGCAGCCACAAGACACGACTAGCAGGAGGCCTTGTCATATTTCCTAGAAGTCTGTCCGTCCTGAAGAGAGAGATCGTTATTGGATCCGAGTTTTGTTTCCAAGAGAATTCGATAAGGCTACGGAAATTTATACCGCTATACTTTTTGTTCCTGTAACAGCTGGGAGACACTAAAAGAAAATGGGCGCCATGCTAGTGACACATACTGCCATGTCATAGCCTGCATTGTACAAAATGAGTCATCAACTGGAAACTGGAGTTATCTAAAATTCAGGAAAGATTTTTGTGCGAGATCGTGCGTATTTGCTTGTTTTCCGCACAGAACCAATACGCGATAAGTGTGAAATACCACATTCAGTATTCCCAACGTAACACACATAACAATTTCCCTCTTCTTCTTACCGCTTAAGACATTCATTTTACTGCTTTAGGCTTTTAACATATTATTTTTAGAGACGTTTAACATAGTAATAATTATAAATTGGAAACTTACCACTGCAATCTCACCTAAATTGCTATGTTAATTATTGTTTTTAAATATTTTCAAAAATTAAGTAAAGTCTACTACTCCACGAAACTTATTGCATACCTGATACAAGTAACATTAAGGAAGCCGTGAAAAAATCAACAAGATTCCAGATGCGGATGTTATTACTGCAATATGTTATATAAATAATATTGTTAAAATATTAAAATGAAAAATAAATCATTACATAACCTTACCATTTGTTTTAAGTTCGCATTTATAGACTGGGGGAAAAAAAAGACAGACGTATATCACGGCCTGCTGGAGTATAGTAAACACAGAAACCATTTTATAGCAACAATGTTGAAGATATATATTTTGGTTTTCCGACGTTGCCGTCATTAAACAGAAACCAAGATGGAGATTTCATTGAAACTAATTAGAAATTCGTCTTTCAGGTATGTAATAAACGATCTTCGCACAAAATAATGTACAATACACGAGCGGTATGTTTGTTTTCATGTTCTCGGAAATTAAAAAAGCTCAATTACGTTTCGCTTTTTCAATCTTTTCCTCGACCATGAAAACGTCAACATACCGCTCTTGTAACGTATATTACTATTAAGTCTTCTATTTTTGTAAAGAAGGAAGCTTATGGAAAAACAGTAATACATTAAAAAATATGGGATTTATTCACGTACACTACTCCGCCTATTTATCCTCTTCAGTCCTGTTGTAGAGTATATTATACATAATTTTCTTTTAATTTTTTTGCAGTGTCTTGGATATTTTTGAAATTTTTGAAAAATTACATTTGCTAGAAATGAAGAGTATCACTTTTGCAACATTTCTATACCAGAATTATAAATTAGAATGTTGGTGCCCCAAGAGTCAAAATTGCCCCAAAATTTTATTTTTTGTGGAGACTTGATTTGGAATTTTTGGAACCCCAGAATGATTATGTGACCGATTTTTTTTTTTTTTTCAGTTTTTAAAATATAAATTCCGGACTGAAGAAGTTACTAGAATGCGTTTGAGTCTAAAGAAATTAGAAAAACAATATAACGTGGTCTGCTGTAACGAGAATCCAAGTCCCCGCATACCGGTAAGGCATCATGTCACAAACACGTTCACGTCTGAGTATATCTGACAAAGTAAACATCATTAATGGCGAAAATATTAAGTATGTTGCTGGAGAGTTTAAGGTACCGGTAATATTTATTTATTATTGTAGTTTATTCTTATTGAATTTGATATTCCCAAGAAACTAGTTCGATTAATTAAAATGTGTCTCAGTGAAACATACAGCAGAGTCCGTATAGGCCAGTTTCTATCTGATGCTTTTCCAATTCACTGCGGGCTAAAGCAAGGAGATGCACTATCACCTTTACTTTTTAACTTTGCTCTAGAATATGCCATTAGGAAAGTTCAGGATAACAGGCAGGGTTTGGAATTGAACGGGTTACATCAGCTTCTTGTCTATGCGGATGACGTGAATGTGTTAAGGAGAAAATACACAAACGATTAGGGAAAACACGGAAATTTTACTTGAAGCAAGTAAAGCGATAGGTTTGGAAGTAAATCCCGAAAAGACAAAGTATATGATTATGTCTCGTGACCAGAATATTGTACGAAATGGAAATATAAAAATTGGAGATTTATCCTTCGAAGAGGTGGAAAAATCCAAATATCTTGGAGCAACAGTAACAAATATAAATGGCACTCGGGAGGAAATTAAACGCAGAATAAATATGGGAAATGCGTGTTATTATTCGGTTGAGAAGCTCTTATCATCCAGTCTGCTGTCCAAAAACCTGAAAGTTAGAATTTATAAAACAGTTATATTACCGGTTCTTCTGTATGGTTGTGAAACTTGGACTCTCACTCTGAGAGAGGAACATAAGTTAAGGGTGTTTGAGAATAAGGTGCTTAGGAAAATATTTGGGGCTAAGAGGGATGAAGTTACAGGAGAATGGAGAAAGTTACACAACGCAGAACTGCACGCATTGTATTCTTCACCTGACATAATTAGGAACATTAAATCCAGACGTTTGAGATGGGCAGGGCATGTAGCACGTATGGGCGAATCCAGAAATGCATATAGAGTGTTAGTTGGGAGATCAGAGGGAAAAAGACCTTTAGGGAGACCGAGACGTAGATGGGAGGATAATATTAAAATGGATTTGAGGGAGGTGGGATATAATGATAGAGACTGGATTAATCTTGCACAGGATAGGGACCGCTGGCGGGCTTATGTGAGGGCGGCAATGAACCTTCGGGTTCCTTAAAAGCCATTTGTAAGTAAGTAAGTTTATTATAGATAGATACAGTATATTCGAGGAAATAAAAGTAATTTGTATTAACGTTGTGCCAGATTCACTTTTATAATGAATTAGCAACTCTTAAATGTTTATTCCCGTATGATCGATGTTTTTGCACACCCATTTGTATAATTTAATTTAACTTGTGTATTCACCTGGGGAACAAAACTTCATTTGCACAAAAATGACTAACCCTCTTCACCCGAACACCATAGATTTATAGAACATGTTAGGAAGAACGGTCGACATCACAGCAAATAACACACTAAAACAACTTTACCAGAATTCTACTTCAGGATTTAGGTAGGCCTTTCAATATCTGAAATGTTCACTGAGCGCATAGGATTTACGTTGAAGTCGTATTTTGAGAAATGGGAACCGGGGGATATAACAGAACGGTATAAAAACAGATTACTATAATGCAAACATTTTATCTTTCCACACTCGCGGATGTAGAGAGGACGCGGCAGTACACAGTGCAGCTCCACACATGCGAGCGTGGAAAGATAAAATGTATGCACTCTACTAGGATGAATGTATATTAGTGGTGCAAGTATATTCCAGCAATACTCGCATTCAGGCAATTGTAAAAGTAATAATTCAGCAATCAAAATTAACTAAGGACCTGTGTAATGTATGAAGAACGGGGTTTGATTGACCTATGCTGAAACAAATGCTTCTTGGAAAAAGACACTACCACCAATACAGAAACGCATTGTCAAGCATTAAAGAAGTTAAGGTCGTTCAGCGTTCAGGCATGGTTCAAATCACAGGCGACAGAATTCTATGATGAAGGTATACTTACTTACTTACTAGCGTTTAAGGAATCCGGAGGTTCATTGCCGCCCTCACATAAGCCCGCCATTGGTCCCTATCCTGAGCAAGATTAATCCAGTCTCTATCATCATATCCCACCTCCCTCAAATCCATTTTAATATTATCTTCCCATCTACGTCTCGGCCTCCCTAAAGGTCTTTTTCCCTCCGGCCTCCCAACTAACACTCTATATGCACTTCTGGATTCGCCCATACGTGCTGCATGCCCTGCCCATCTCAAACGTCTGGATTTAATGTTCATAATTGTGTCAGGTGAGGAATACAATGCGTGCAGTTCTGTGTTGTGTAACTTTCTCCATTCTCCTGTAACTTCATCCCTCTTACCCCCAAATATTTTCCTAAGAACTTATTCTCAAACATCCTTAACCTATGTTCCTTTCTCAACGTGAGAGTCCAAGTTTCACAACCATACAGAACAACCGGTAATATAATTGTTTTATGAATTCTAACTTTCAAATTTTTTGACAGCAGACTGGATGATAAAAGCTTCTCAACCGAATAATAACAGGCATTTCCCATATTTATTCTGTGTTTAATTTCCTCCCGAGTATCATTTATATTTGTTACTGTTGCTCCAAGATATTTGAACTTCTCCACCTCTTCGAAAGATAAATTTCCAATTTTTATATTGCCATTTCGCACTATATTTCAGTGACGAGACATAATCATATACTTTGTATTTTCAGGATTTACTTCCAAACATATTTCTTTACTTGCTTCCAGTAAAATCCTCGTGTTTTCCTCGTGTTTTCCCTAATCGTTTGTGGATTTTCTCCTAACATATTCACGTCATCCACATAGACAAGCAGCTGATGTAACCCGTTCACTAAAACTATAACTTATGAAACGCTACGACAAATATCTCAATTTAGCTTGAAACTACGTTGAAAAACAATTGAATGTTATAGTTTCAAGTTATGTATACGAGAGTCACTCCAAAAGTAATGCACAACATTTTTTTAAATTTATTTTTTATTATTCACCTTTGCAGTTTATCCTTTTATTCAAATTTAATTTAAGTCGTTTCCGTGAACTTCTTTTTCTTTGATGAATTTGCATTGTCTGCTTCTTTGTCTCCGGTTCAAAATGGTGAAGCCATGTTTCATCTCCTGTCATAATTCTTGCAATAAAATGTCTTCTTCACCATTCTCATACGGTTCAAAAGTTCGCTGAACACTGTTTTTCGGGTTTCTTTGTTGGCCTCTGTCAACATCCTCGAAACTCACCTGCCACAAACCTTTATTAACCCCAACTGTTTCAATATCCTGCACACACTTGCTTCTCCTATTCCAACTTGGAGTGACAATTCTTTCACTGTTACGCGTTTGTCAGCTACAACCATGTTAACGCGCTGCACATTGTCAGCACTTCATGCAGTGCAGGATCTCCCGCTGCGAAGAGTATCCCGAACAGAGTGCTGCATTGGAGTTAAATCGCTCGCTTGAACTCGGTCGAATGTCGCACCCTCGAGTGAGATAAGATCGGCCGTGATACGCTCGTAATAAATAGATGCACAGTACAAGGTCATCTCACCGACATATCTTATCTTGTATGGAAGACGACAGATAAGATACACATATATTTTGCTCACACGGTAAAAATAAGGCTTTATTTTCTGCGTTTATGACAAACGTTTAATGAAACAGTCAATGGAACGTACCAAAACAGGAACATGAAGTTGTAAATAAAATAGTATGAAAAACTTCGATATACAGTTATTATTGCTAATTAATAATTATTGAATATTTGATTTACCGCATATATAATATGATAGGTCCATACATAGTATTCCGCCTATATACTGCGACAATGTAGAAACGTTTTACAAAATATTATTGATATAGCAGTAGATTTATTTATTTTTTTGGGTTATTTTACGACGCTGTATCAACATGTAGGTTATTTAGCGTCTGAATGCTATGAAGGTGATAATGCCGGTGAAATGAGTCCGGGCTCCAGCACCGAAAGTTACCCAGCATTTGCTCGTATTGGGTTGAGGGAAAACCCCGGAAAAACCTCAACCAGGTAAATTACCCCAACCGGGATTCGAACCCGGGTCACTTGGTTTCGCAGCCAGACGCGCTGACCGTTACTCCACAGGTGTGGACATATAGCAGTAGATTAATAACAATATTAGTACAGAGATAACGTCACAGAAAATATAATAAAACGAATAATCATGCTGCACAACTGTTACAGACGCAAAGATTGATAAACTAATTATTAGAGATTATTATTATTATTATTATTATTATTATTATTATTATTATTATTACTACTACTAAAAAACTTGATACGGTTCTTGCATTATCGTGATTGTGTTATCCGTTTATAATAATTACATTTACATCCAGTAACATCTATCACAAAATCACTCCTGCGTGGGGGGGGGGGAAATTACCTACAACATTTATATTACATTTTATTTATTTATTCATTTATTTATTTATCTATTTATGTCCATAACAGAGCAAAGCCCCAATTACAATAGACAGTACAGATAAAAAAAGAAAGCAAGTTTTGTAGTTGTACTATGGAGAGGTTAGTTAAACACTGCAAAGTTTTGAAATGATAAACATCTGTGATGTTACTACACAGTTCATCACTGTAACAAGAACAAATGTCTAACGCTCGGCTTATACCGTTCATGTATTTATCGCTCGCGACAATTTTACCCATCATGCGTGTGCGCTACCTATTGGATTATGCTATCAACTACTTGGCGCTCGAGCGAAAACGTCCGATGCAGATCTCTGATCCCGAATATTGGCATGCCCTCTTTTACCAGATAATCTGCTTGCCCACGGAATAACCATATTGCAGAATTTTGTAGTTCTAGGTGCAATATTAATGATTTTCTGAAACCTTCCTTTTGACCTAAGTCCCGCTTAACATAGGTAGTCTCCTTAGATCTTCTGTTAACTAAGATTTAAATTATAACATACATTTCAGAAATACATATGAAGTGAACGCGAGAGAGAAATGGATCTGATTAGAATATACATTAGTAATAAAAACAATGCATTTGTTAAATCTCACAAATCCTTGTTGAGTAGACCTAACATAGGCCTACATATAGTATACGGTATGTGGTGTCTTTTTTTACGGTGTTGGAGTGGGAAAAATGATAAAAAACTGTTTTACATTTTGAAATTAGAAACTGAGAGATATGTGGGCCAGTCAACACGGTTTCCATAGAGACGCAGGCGGGATCTCCCCTCTGACAGACAGATTGATAGACATTCATATATCGCAGGGCTCCACAAACGCCATGTAGCTAACATGCAGGAACAAAACGTCCGTAGTAATTTCAGATGTGTTTATATAACGCGAAATATTAAGTAAATATTATTTTCTGAAACTGGGTTATTCAGAAAGAAATAAATATATCGCATCTAGCTAAATACTGTGTGCGCTGGCCTATATGGTAAAATAACACATCTTCAGTTTATCACTTTCGGTTTCAAAACCCAAGGAGTGGAAATGATTTTCTGGTGCGTAAAACGATGTTGAGAGAGGATTTTCCGGAAGGAAAACATCTGTCTATCGTGTCATAAATTTATCTTTTCCGTAATTCAAGTCAAATTTATCATCTGAGCAGATGATTTGAGAAAACTTCATCGAATTGTATTTCCATGCGATGAACTCTGTGAGATTCGTCTGCTGAAGAGCGCTTCTCTAGGCCTATATCTACGGTATTCAATTTTTTTTTTGCTAGCGTACCCCCAAAATATATTTATTTTATCTTCTTACCCCCTAAAACTGCATTGCAATTATGTGAGAAATAACAAAAGACTGTGTTTGTTGCTGTGTTAAAAACGTGATTATTATTATTATTATTATTATTATTATTATTATTATTATTATTATTTATTATTATTTAGTAAGAATAAAAACATTCGATTATTATTATTATTATTATTATTATTCGGCCTGAGTGGAGTAGTCGGTATAGCGCTGGGCTTCTGTGCTCGAGGTTGCGGGTTCGATCCCGGCTCAGGTCGATGGCATTTAAGTGTGCTTAAATGCGACAGGCTCATGTCAGTAGATTTAATGGCATGTAACAGAACTTCTTACGAAGGCGACATTGTGATACATTTTTGAACTCGTCTTAATGTGTGTAATCAAGGTAACATGATTAAATTATTTAGTGCTATTTGAAAAATTGATGACGTCACGTGTATCTTGTACCATAATGTAGTTACATGCACCAAATCTCCACACTCATGTTTTTTTTTATTGGGTTATTTTACGACGCTGTATCAACATCTAGGTTATTTAGCGTCTGAATGATATGAAGGTGATAATGCCGGTGAAATGAATCCGGGGTCCAGCACCGAAAGTTACCCAGCATTTGCTCGTATTGGGTTGAGGGAAAACCCCGGAAAAAACCTCAACCAGGTAACTTGCCCCGACCGGGATTCGAACCCGGGCCACCTGGTTTCGCAGCCAGACGCGCTGACCGTTACTCCACAGGTGTGGACTCCACACTCATGTTAGCCCCTCGTTCTAACATAACGCTCAAAAACAAAAATTCCAATACATATCCAAACAAAAAGTTATAATAGGCGTACAAGATAAATGGGACACCCTATATACCCCCTTAAGTCACTAGAGATAAAAAGACATACGTTTACACACAAAACATACACAATAAAGTCGACCTGGTTGGCGAGTTGGTATAGCGCTGGCCTTCTATGCCCAAGGATGCGGGTTCGATCCCGGGCCAGGTCGATGGCATTTAAGTGTGCTTAAATGCGACAGGCTCATTCATCCTGCCTAAGTTTTTTCCGTGGTTTTCCTAAGGCGCTAAGACAAATGTCGGGATGAGCCCTAAAAGAAATGGGCCACGGACCTGCATTCACATCCCTAAGACCCCTTAATTATTCTAAATTAATTAATAATTACATCTATCATAAATTCATAAATCAATCGACCTATTTCTTAAAAGCCAAATTGGCTAGTCTCTTATATTGAGACAACTCATCCTGCCTAAGGTATTTCCGTGGTTTTCCTAAGGCGTTAAGACAGATGTCGGGATGAGCCCTATAAGAAATGGGCCACGGACCTATATGCCCTTCCCCATAAAATCCCCCTTTTTCTTTCTAACAAACGACTAAATGTCCTAGTTCAGAGTTTATAAAATTACTAAATACATGTGCAAGGTCACTCATGTGGACGCAATGCGAAAGGACAGGGAACCTTCCAAATTGCAGATTCAGAATTCACGGCGTCTCTCCTGGCGGTCTTCACTGCCTTGTCATCGAACAAACGACAGAGTCTTCTCGACTCCTCCTGCACTTCGAAATGACACAGTTCATTTCAATGTGCAGATTTACACCAGCCATCTCCTCCTCGTCCCGTCCCGTGATCACTTTGATCACATTTCCGTCCCCCTCGCGTATGTGGTACCTAAGAGGTTACGTCCATTTTCGGTTTTCCCCTTCAAAATTTTCTAGAGCTCCTTCAGTGGAGCAGAGTAACCCGGAGTGAGACTAGTGGCCAACAGGCTTGGAGCTCACATATTTAGTTTCGTACAGCCCCCAACCCCTTGCAAAGGACGCGTTTGCGTACCTTTTAAATTTGTCCTCCCAATTCTCCTCTTTCGATTTTTTTTTTCGACAGGCTCATGTCAGTAGATTTACTGGCATGTAAAAGAACTCCTGAGGGACAAAATTCCGGCACATCCGGCGACGCTGATATAACCTCTGCAGTTGCGAGCGTCGTTAAATAAAACATAACATTTAACATTTACACAATAAAATACGTGAAAAAAAACATTATTTTCGTGAAATAAAAATAATCTAATTTCTTAAGTACGTGTAAGTTAAACTTACTACTCTGCAACTGGGAAAATCTCAGTTCACACTGGGATCAATGAACCTAGAAGTGTAGCGGTCTGATTACAAGAAAGTTGTTAATCGTAGGCCGCGTCTTAGGACGCAGCAATCCATTACCGCGCTATCATCGACGCCATAACGAGGGTACGAAATAAATCCCCCGTCCACGACGCCTGACACTCTGTGGTGAGCGAATACTAAATGAAGCCCGCATCAAGGAAGCCGCTCTCCGAAGGGCCTATGTGGGGTTATGAATATTTCATGCAATGCGAGAGAGCTTCTTTCAACAGACAGACGGACAGGAAAGACTGATAGGTCCTGAATCGTGAAGCAGAGATTAAAAGAAAACACAGTACCTGGTTTGTTCATTACACACCAGGTGGTGATAGTGTCCCGGAATATTGAACGGCATACAAATAGATATTTCTTGAGTTATTACGCGTGGTGTATAATTATTAGATTACAGTACAGCATTTAATCATGCATATTAGCCGAATCCAATTTCAAACAGCCACCTGTACCATTAGGTACTGCTTTCATGTGGGAAAAGGTTCAGAACTGTCCAAGTTTCTTAGACTAACAAAGAATCTTGCACGCACGGTAATTTGTAAATGCTGTTGCGTAATTTATGTGCCAACTTTTGTGAATTTATAAGAGAACTGACTTGTACAGGGACATCATTTTATTTTTACTTCAATTTTTATTGTACCTGAGTTTTGGAATGTACTTCACTCCCACCCCTCTACTAGTAAACTTCCAACCGTTCACGACACAGAGCCGAGGGCGCGTAAGCACTACTGAGTTACTGAGTATAGTACGTTTCAGAAATATGTTCGCGTTTTCCAGTGACGAAAAAAGCTTTCAATATTGAATCATATTTTCGTACAACTGTCGTCCGTTTCCCTATGTCACATCCCGGTTTCCCCCACCTGCTTCCATGTTCGCCCTTTGTAAAGTCTAGTAGCTGGGCTATCTTAGCTCTTTTCTGAAAACATTAATTTGTTAGGAATTGGACGTCTACGTAATATTATTCAAGTGTTTAAAATAACTTAAATAAAAGGGCCTCCTTAAGTAATTAACTGTCACGTGACTTCCCCCTCTTTCTACAACCCTGTGACAAAACCACTTGAACGGACAGTAGATAGCATTTCTGAGTGATTTTATCTTTTCGGATCGGGCAGAAGTGAAGATTGAATTTATCAGTACGTAATTATACTCTTTTATAGAGTAGGTACAGAATTATTTCAACATGAGTTACTAGTACGAAGGACGAAAGTGGTATTTGGAATTAGGTACAATAGTCTATATTGCGATAATATGGACAAAAGAACTGGAGCCTGTATCGAAATGAACGGCCACCATTTTCTAAAATGTGTTTAAATATCCATATTATAATTATTTTTCAATTTAACTTCATTCTCTATATTGTACGCTAATGTGCTGTAACTTTACAATATACACTGCATAATGAATACTTCCAATGGATAGCTCAATTCGTTGTAAAATACTATGTTAATACAGTACTGTATTTTGATTAAACAAAAACCTAATGAAAATTATCAAACTCAAAATTGCGATATTTCCTAGTTTACATAAATGGATGAACTACTTTTCTTCCCTCCTATACCTAGTAAAGTGATTTGTATTTTACGCCAGTATCATCGAACTCCGTCGTGGAAAGGGTAGCAAACGGTGTTTCCTGTTTCAATCGTTAATAGAAAGGTATAGCCAGGTTAATATTAAAAATGTTATTAAAAATAAAATGATGTCCCTGTATATAATAGGAACTGACACAACGCTGACTACTGCAAAAATATTTCACAAGAAATTTTCACTCTTTTACAAGTTCTGCTCAATTTTATTCCATTCAGTTAATGTCTAATAAAAGACACAATCTTCTATTATATCCAATTTCAGTCCAACGATATCCTCCTCAACTGCAACACTCCCCATTCCAATCAACTCTGTCCTACACTATTCAGGCAACCTATTTAAATCCATTCTACTCTATTCTATTCTTCCTTGTCCTAGTCCATGCCACTTAATACAAAAATATTTTAAACTTATCACATTTTACACGGCTGCGCTTTCTACAGTACAGTGAAGCGTCTCGTTTAGACACAGTGGAAACGCAAACGAAGTGCAGGCAACGTGTGGGGGCACGATAAACACGAGGGATGCACCATGTTTTAGTTACAACGTTTATGGCGGAACATTAATTGAAATTATATGTTCCAAAAAACACACAAAACAAAAGAACACAAATTGCATAACGTTATCATATACACATTTTAACAAACAAGCAATAAAATTGTAACGTTGAAATAATGCAATACAACAAATCAAATTTTGCTACTTATATGACGTTGCTTTCAAGCAGCATTTTTACGGTCATAAATTTCATTCTCGTATGTCTAACACAATATCACCGTCTTCTGTGGTCGAATTAACAAAACTACAGTGTAAATACGTTTAGGAAATAGGCTAGTTTTGTCACTTTAGACCAGGCATGTCAGAAATCAGACTCTGAATGTGCAGTTATGTGCGCGGATCGCCGGTCAGTGAGGACTGCATCCTTCAAGGGTTGCTCTTACCAGTTCTTAGCTGGAGCGGTGTACAATAATCTATTCTGCGCCTCTAGGGTTGGATTAAATAGGCATTTCAACATTACAAACACACTTAGCAGAAGGAAAAAAAAACATGGTTATTATCAGTGTCTATATTTGACAACTGCAATACAAAAAAGTTTAGGTTTACTCAGTTATACTTGACAAAGTAGTGGTTTGTAAAGCATAACTTATTAAAATGATTTTTATATAGTATTTAAAGAAAAATAATATTACAGTAATTTCGAAACAACAAAAAACGAACACAGTATTTCATTTTACGTAGTAGTACTAATTATTTTAAATAATAGACCCTATTCTTTCATTGTTCGTCAAGCATTATTATTTATTGGGACCATTGGTATACAAATGTTAAAGAAAATATACTCCCAATTAATTACATGTAGTAGGACATTGTGAAGTTTTTACACTGAAATAATTTCCTTGCTGTATGTCAATATAAATTAACATTAATATTAATAAATGATATAAATTAAGCTTAGAATTTAAATTCACATATAGTTTATTTAGAAAACGTTGAGAGCAAGTATCGACAACTTGGAAGCGTTACTGAAAGAAATTAAAAGTGTAGTTCACAAGCTGTGAAGCGATGATATTCTATGAATGTCAGGTTAAAGATTTATTAATGTACGTATATTAGCATACATAATATAGTGACGTGAGACGGAAAATTTGCTATTATATATTTTTCCAGAAAATTTTTCCGCCTTGCAAATAGTTGCTTATAACCTCAAGAGCCTTAATGTATTCCTCACAATATTCTCATCACTTACCAGCTTATGAAATGAAAGTCGTAAGTCGTTTAATCTTTGATGGATGTGTTAGTACAGACTCTAAAACAACGCCAATGTCAAGTTCGTTTTGCCGTGAGAGTACTGATTAACTTTACTAATCTGATCTAAACTGTCACAACACTATTACCTCGACATGGGCTGATGAAAACCTTTCATTTTAAAATAATTATTGTTGGCTGAGGAAAACATTATAACAGTTATGTTATATGATTCATAATTTCCCTTCTTCGTTATCTGTAAACTCCTCACTTTATTTATCACAACTCATTCACAGACAGCCAAATCAGTACCCGCACTGAAACTGAGTTACTGAAACAAAAGCTCATATGCTGTTGCAGGTCTGTATAGCCCTGTCGCGTTCCCCTCCAAGGCGATTCACTTCCTCCAGGTAGGGGAATAGAAAGTGCACATCGCGCAGAGACTACTGCACAATGTGCAGGGTTTTGACATGCCTGCTTTAGGCCAACCATTCGGGAGGTCTGGGTTAGGATTCCAGGGGCCGGTAATCCTGACTTGGGTCTTTCCAGACAACATCGAAATAGTATCAATTCTATAACTCTTCATTACCATTCAATTGTGTCACTATTGTATTAAGGTTGGTTGAGTGAAACAGAAGGTCCTTCACTCTGCCAGCGAAAATAAAAACATTGTATTCTATTCTCCCACGACAGACCAGCCATCTGTCCTCTAAATAGCGCACTAAATGGCCGGCGGTACTGCCCTCTGTTAGGCTCGGTATGACAACCGCGTGGAATACGTGGAAAAGTCAAGAAAAAGTATCCGGTGTGGCTTAGTGGATAAAGCATCAGCACGTAGAGCTGAAAACCCGGGTTCAAATCCCGGCGCCGGAGAGAATTTTTCTCCGTTCCATTACTCCTTCATCGTATGATGACGCAGAATATCTGCATGGAAATATCATATGTACCTTGGTACATTAAAATAATATATATGATATGCGTAAATCACTTCGTGATTTAAGACGGCGCTTATTCCATCGGATCCCGGCCAACTAGTCACTCATAACGAGTGCACCTCAGCACATGTGTGGACTTCAGTCCTACGTTCATAGACATCTATGACGTAGTGCAGAGGGCGGCCACTAGAGGGAACCCAAGAGTTGGAACTTAATCTGAGACAATTCTGTCCGACGCCGGGATGGGTATCCGGTGTGGCTTAGTGGATAAAGCATCAGCACGTAGAGCTGAAAGCCCGGTTCAAATCCCGGCGTCGGAGAGAATTTTCTCCGTTCCATTACTCTTTCATCGTAAAAGTATTATTATTATTATTATTATTATTATTATTATTATTATTTTGTTGATTATTTAACGACGCTGTGTCAACTACGAGGTTATTTAGCGTCGATGAGATTGGTGATAGCGAGATGGTATTTGGCGAGATGGGGCCGAGGATTCGCCATAGATTACCTGGCATTCACCTTACGGTTGGGGAAAACCTCGGAAAAACCCAACCAGGTAATCAGCCCAAGCGTGGATCGAACCCGCGCCCGAGCGCAACTTCAGACCGGCAGACAAGCGCCTTAACCGACTGAGCCACGCCGGTGGCATTATTATTATTATTATTATTATTATTATTATTATTATTATTATTATTATTATTATTGTTGATGATGTTATAACAGCGTTATTACTGAAGTTGTTTTGCTGTGGTTGCAGACTCGTTGCTGGGGTCGGGCACGGACGACGAGGACGACGACGACAACAGCACGAGCACGACGGCGACGACGCCGGGCGGCACAGCGGGCCTCAAGCACCACCACCCC
Organism: Periplaneta americana; assembly: GCA_025594305.2. Lineage (NCBI taxonomy): Eukaryota > Metazoa > Arthropoda > Insecta > Blattodea > Blattidae > Periplaneta > Periplaneta americana. The sequence goes on along the minus strand of JAJSOF020000011.1, from coordinate 146,056,971 downwards.
AGCGGTGTCCATCCCGGCGCCACCCCCGAGGCGAACAACAACTCGCTAGCGCCGGGAGACATGACGCCCTTGGTGGGCGGGCCCGGCTCCCTCAACGACAGCAAAACGGGGCAGGACGACTCGGAGGACCAGGGTGAGTCGGCGTAGTGCCAGCCGTGCCTTTCATTTCAACTTCTGCCCTTAGTATGCTTTTAATTTGTAGTTTTAAGGCATTTTCCAATGCATGTAGGCAACAAATATTTTTATTCAGCTATGGAACATCTCTCTTTTTATTTCTAACAAGGGAAGGGTTTCGGCTCGAACAGAAATTTTTGGTTAAAAATTTGTACAGAGACTTGCCTCACAATGGTGATGAAGACCGTAAAAGGATTCATTTGTGTAACTCTCCGTTTGGTTGGTATTGGTCAATACACTTCTTTAAAAATGTACATGGGGATTCTCTATAAAATGCATGAAACAGCATGGAGCAGAGCAATAAGCACAACACGCAGAAGCAACACCTGAACAATCTTCTGAACCACACTCCAGTGCTGAAAAATCAAATGCCACCTGAATTACATTTTTGAAGTCCGAGACTTGTTCAGGATTCACGTAACCAGCTGACTGCCAGGAATACTGAAGCATAGGGCAGACAACTGGTTATGAATAACAGAGTGCATTTTCATTATAAACACTCGATTTCCCAAGTTAAGTTCTGGATTCTCAGCAAGAGTCCTTATGCAATCTGTTATCCTCTGAGCATATATTTTGTATTGTCTAAGGAAATAGATATTCAGAGGCTGGATATATTTATTTATTTTTTTTTAGGTGGAATGATCATACATCCTATGTCCTAGGCTTGGAATGATTCATTTATTAAGGTTGTGTCCTTGTCCTTATTCAGTGACTCACACAACAGTCTACATTTTTGATTAGCTGCAATATTTTCATACAGAACGTTGGAGAAAAATGTTCTTAAATGGACTCTAGACATTTTACCACTCGCACTAGCTTCTAGGCTAGGCTAGGCTTACGGGTAAGGTGTCCCATCCCCTTAATTTGTGCAGTGCTCTCCCCACCCCTCAACTTGTACAGTGCTCTAACAGACAAACCACACATTACACAAACGAATGCTTTTGGGAGCTTTACAGAGATGTAAAGATGGGCCTGTATACAAAATTTGGATACGAAATTCCTGTTCGAACAGAAACCCTTCCCTTGTAAGTGTATGACTTGCTTCCCGTCTTTCATTGAAATAATTATCTCTATTCGCCTCAACGAGTCCTGTAAGAATTTCAATTTCGCCAGTTTCCTTTTTTCTACTACCATGCAACAGTCTTTATCAGTGTTGCCAACACGGTGGTTTACCCACTAAAGCTACGGTTTGGCTACGACGATCTTCGCCGAACGAACATCGCTGACGATTCAAATGGCCAGCGGTCATCGTCAGAGAGTGGTTTCTTTACCGGCGAACTTCGTAGGTGGATAGTTTATTGTTTTATATAGTTGACCATGTCTGATCAGCTGATAAGTGGATGATATGATAACGTTATAATATAAGTTTTGCCTTGAAAAACAAGTACGGATCTTTAAAGTAGTTAATGTCATGTTTAGAAATAGATACACAGAGGGGTCTTGTAATTCATTGATATTAAGACATCTTGAAAATGAACCCACCAATTTTAAGGAATATTTGAGACTTTCTCCCGAACAATTTCATTTTGTTTTAAGTTCAATTGAAAATTCTATTGTAAAATTACACACAAAATTTATTCACAAACCAATAAGCCCAGCTGAAAGATAAGCATAACTTTAAGGTAAAAACCAATGATACGATGATCGTATAAACACTTTATTTTTGCTTTTTACAATGTTATTATTTTCATTTAGGAGCATTTATTTAGGAAATAATGTTACAAATAAAAAAAATAATGTGAGAAGGAGGTTGTTGCACTTCTCTCCTTTGCTCGGAATTCCACTTCACTTACTATTTCACACTCAAACTTTGCTTCAGTAGCTAAATCTGCCACATCGTGTGTGTCCTTCAATTATGAATCACTTTACTCAATTGTATTAACAGTTCTGGTTGTTGCAAAATATAGATTTGTTATTGTATACGTTGGTTCTTCTTTTTGGCTCATGTCGAACAGGGATTTGTGTTTAATCGATATCTCGTCTTCATTAGTGGAGAAATTGCAGAAAGATTTCTGTTTTACCGCCATTATGGTATGTATGATGTATAAATCACATGTTATTAAATGATTTAACACATGACCTACTGTAATTTTACAATTGGTTTCTAGGCGATGATCGTCAGGTTTTTGCCTCCACGGCAAACGCCGACGATGTTCGTCGAGCCCAGCGACGTTCGTTGACGTTCATCGCCGTAAAGAAGCCATGCACATTGAAATCAACGGAACAGAATCCCAGCGAAGATCGCCGTAGACAAACCGTAGCTTAAATCTAAAATTCATTAAACGGTGGGCAGTGGGAAATCTAGTTTATTTTAATGTCATTGGAAATTTTTAGTGATTTTGCAATAATTCTCAAACACATCTGTAAGGCAGATTATACAGGGGCATCATTTTATTTTTACTTCAATTTTATTGTACCAGAGTTTTTGAATGTACTTCACTCCCACCCCTTCTACTAATGAAGTTCAACCATTCTCCACACAGAACCAAGACCGCATATACAGTCATAGTAGCCTTACGGTCATAGTAAACAGTACGTTCCAAAAATATGTTCGCGTTTTCCAGTGACGGAAGAGCTTTCAGTATTGAATAATTTTCGCACAGGTACTGTCGTCCATTTGCCTATGTCGCATCCCGGTTTCCTCCACCTGCTTCTATTCGCCTCTCTGTAAAGGCTAGTAGCTGGGCTGTTTTAGCTCTTTTCTGAGACCATTAATTTCTGTTAGAAATTGGACGTCTACGTAATATTATACCCATACAATTGTTTAAAATAACTTAAATAGAAGGGCCTCGTTAAGTAATTAACTGTAACGTGATTTCCTCCCTTTCTACGACCCTGCGACATAACCACTTGGACGGACAGTAGATAGCATGTCTGAGTAATTTTGTCTTTCCGAATCGGGCAGAAGTGAAGATTGAATTTACAGTACGTAAGGTACTCTTTTATAGAGTAGGTACAGAATCATTTCAACATGAGTTACTGATACGAAGTACGAACCTGGTAATTGGAATTAGGTACAATAGTCTATAGTGCGATAATATGCACATTAGAATTGAAGCCTGTATCGAAATGAACGGCCACCATTTTCAAAAATGTGTTTAAATATCCATATTATGATTATTTTTCAATTTAACTTCATTCTCTATATTGTACGCTAATGTGCTGTAGACAATTATACACTGCATAATGAATACGTCCGAATGGAAAGCTCAGTTCGTGAGTAAAAACACTCATTGTCAATACTGTACTGTATTTTGATTAAACAAAAATCTAATGAAAATTATCAAACTCACAAGCGCGATATTTCCTACTTTACGTAAATGGATGAACTACTTTTCTTCCCTCGTATACCTAATAAAGTGATTTGTTTGTATATTACACCAGTATCATCGAACTCCAGTCTTGGAAAGGAGTAGCAAGCGGTGTTTCCGTTTCTCAATCGTTGATCCAAAGGTATAGTCAGGTTAATATTAGAAATGTTAGTAAAAATAAAATTATGTCTCTGTATATAAAACACCCACGACTCTTTCGACGATGGCCCTATCTTTTCAAAATATTTGTCTTGGAATATTAGATGTCCTATCAAAGTACTCTGCAGTTAAACGCACAACCCGATGGCTGGGACTGAAAACAAAGCATTAGTCTTAATACACAAACTGAGAAATTAATTCCATGACGGCGCGTTTCTTTCGTTATTCTTCAATCAAGCAACTGCTGAAAAAACTTTATGAGTGTATGGAAATACTGAAAAATGTTGGCAGACTAAGTTTCCATTTTGTTCTACAACAAATTAAGGTTTTCTTAATTCAATACAGCCCAAAACGTTACTGAAAACGTTAAAGTACAGTAGTGAGTGATGAACAATTTCAGCATTACTACTGCTCGTGAAGTTTTCCAGTACAAAGAGGTATCAAATAAAAACCCGTTAAAAGAATTACAGAGTTCGCGCCATCTATGCTAGGGTCTATGTCTTGCTTGGTGAAATTCAGAAGTGCATTCAAAGTATTATCATTAAACCAAAATTAGAAATAGCAAGGGAATTTCAGTAAATTTTGAAATTAGGACTTCACTAAGACTAGTGTTTTTTTAGTAGGTTATTTTACGACGCTTTATCAACAGCTTAGGTTATTTAGCGTCTGAATGAGATGAAGGTGATAATGCCGGTGAAATGAGTCCGGGGTCCAGCACCGAAAGTTACCCAGCATTTGCTCATATTGGGTTGAGGGAAAACCCCGGAAAAAACCTCAACCAGGTAACTTGCCCCAACCGGGAATCGAACCCGGGCCACCTGGTTTCGCGGCCAGACGCGCTAGTCGTTACTCCACAGGTGTGGACAAGACTAGTGGTATATGTTGTTATAATTCTTAATAATTATTCATATTATTATATCTTATAAAATATTGGCATTATTTAATAATTAAATGTAAAAAAATCTGTAGGAACGTAAATCTGGTGAGTTATTTTTGACGTATTTGATGAGTTTTTGTGACCGTGCAGTGGTTTTGCGCAGATTGGAGTTTGCAACAGTGGTTTTCACATCACTGGAGGTTTAGATTTTCCCTAAATAAATTTACTCACAATTTTGTTTTTAATTGGTTATTTTACAACGATTTTCCAACTGCTTTATATAGCGTCTGAATGAAAAGTGGTAATGCCAGCGAAATGAGTCCAGGGCACAGCGCCGAACCTTCTTAATGGATTGAGGCAGAGCCTCCTTCAGTTACAAGCCGGAGCCATACGTCGGCAACACTGTAATTAACTGCCAAACGGAAGCCTACGATGCAGAACATATTGTGTTTGTGCTAATGCCGATTTTCATTGTCAATTTACAATATACAGTAAGTATGTGTCGATGGAATTATTACAATATACAGTAAGTATGTGTCGATGGAATTATTACAATATACAGTAAGTATGTGTCGATGGAATTATTACAATATACAGTAAGTATGTGTCGATGGAATTATGTTCGCGGTCGTACCAAACGTTAATTGTTGATGTATTATAAACTAAGTGCGTGTTGGCGATAAAAACAAGACAATAAATGAAAATATGGCTGCAGTCTCTAGCAATTTTTACGGTTATTATTAATGACAGAGTGATTGACAATTCTTCTAAATATTGTATAAACTATATTTTTATAGTCTTACTTGTGGTTTGTGGTGTATCAGAATTCTAGTCAAATTGTTGGGTCTCGCCTGCTATATCAATAAAGTTACGCCGTTGATTTTCAAGTTCATTGTAAACAGCTGTTTTGTGATCCCATAAATGTTGCAGTGTTGTTGAAGATTCGGAATGCCTGCTATAGGTCAGAACTACCTATAATTTGTAGATGCATACACTCACTTTGTTGGTTTTCAGGGTTTGTTTATTAATATTATTCCTTTTGAATAAATTACTTATAAACATGTTTCTTTTCGCTTCGTATTTACAGGATTTAAAGTTCAATGAGTTTACGCTAATTGGCACATACTTAATACATAATGATGTGTTTTGTTACGTATTACATTGAAGGTATGTTTCTTCATTTTTCATAGATCTTTATATTTGGCCTTGGGCTATTTTAAAATTATATTTTAGAAAATTTATAACAAATAATTTTGGATAACAGTATTGTTATGGTGACTGGCGAGGATCAAACTAAAACTGGCTTCCTGGGCATCCGAAATATTTATAGAAAAGCACGACAGATAATCACACGAAATTAAAATGTACATGATATCCTAGACCTTTCACGTCAGAGGTGAAACAATATAAAGCGGCAAAACATTGTCAATTTATTAGCCACATAATGGTTAATTGATTGGAATAGGGTACTGCGAAACTACGTCGTTATTGTATTTATTTTTGGTATAAGTAACATTTCTTCAAGTATTTATTTATTTTCCCTTGTACCATAAAAAAAAACACGTATGCTTTTAATTTTTTTAAGTTATAAGTGGCTGTATGCAAGTACTTACGGGGTATTCTGAAACTCAAATAAAATACCATTTACGATTCCGTAATAAATTACGTACATCAATACAGTGAATCTTGATCAGTGCACTTAGTTTTGTATCAATTAATGTCGAAAATGTACACGTGACAACGAAATCAAAGCACTAAAACGTCAAACGTCATGCCTTTATTTCGCCTCCGCCCGCCTCCACTCAGCGTTGCCAAACCTACCTATGCTCCGGCTTGTAACTGAAGACGGCTCTGATTGAGGGGAAAACTCCGAAAAAACCTCAACCAGGTAACTTCTCCCAAGTAGGATTTGAACCCGAGCCCGCTCGTTTCACGGTCAGGCGTGCTAACCATTACTCCAAAGCGGTGGACTTACACCTTAAGTTGGTCGTTATATGGTAATTAACACGCATGTATAAATAGAGTAGCGGTATCAGATTGAAAACCACTCACATAAAATGTTCAAGCAGATCTTGTTTGTTAACGTTTATTGTTTTTATAGAGTATTATTTTGCAGGTTCGCTTGACGGAGACCCGGAGACGAGGGACTCGCAGACGGAGAACAAGTCCCCGGACGACGGCAACTCGGGATCCAAGCGAAGGGGTCCGCGCACCACCATCAAGGCCAAGCAGCTCGAGATCCTCAAGACGGCGTTCTCGCAGACGCCCAAGCCTACGAGACACATTCGGGAGCAACTCGCCAAGGAGACCGGCCTGCCTATGAGGGTCATACAGGTACGCGCGCCTCACTTTATGCACAGACGGGAGCACCTAAGAATGCCGAACTTACATGTAGTGCGCAGAAAGAGAGCCAGCTAGTTTTCAAACGATTCTAATTAGTGTTGTGGGATTTAATCGATTAATTTCCGTTGTAAGATTAACCGATCAGCAATTTTTAATCGAAAATCGAGTAGATTTAAATTAATCGTTTGTAGTTTTATATTAATTATTATTTTGTTAATACAAACTCATACTAAAAATTGCGACAATATTTCTCTCGGAAATTGCTTACTTACAAGCACAATAATAATGTTATTTTCTAACTGTAAACCACGTAGCTTAGGGAAAATCTTTGCACAAACATTTCAGAAAGACATGGAGATATGAGAACAGTGACCTAGTCTACCTCTATTGAAAGCTGAAACACAATGCGAAACCTTATTAAGTATTATGGTTTTCCAAGAAAACTTCTACCTTATCAGCTCATCTTCCTAGAATATGAAATACATACTTTTCTGGGATTCGTCCCCTCATCCCTTATAAAATAGCCATGTCTACACTGTGTGCAAGTGAGAGCGGAACTACCTTCTTCTCTTTCTAAAATCTGGTAATTCGATTGAATAGGGGCCAGTCTTCTGTTTCGACCGCTGTACTTTTGCAGTGGCAGTTTATGTACTGAGTTTGTATTGAAGGTTGTGTGTTTAGTTTGATAAAGAAAAAAAAAGTTTTCTGTGGTTTGTGAAAAGTGTAAACTCCATTATGTCATATGAGAATTTGAGATTAATCGATTAAATTCAAATAGTTAATCATTTAAATATTTTGATCGATCAACAGAACTAAATTTTTAATAACAAAGAGAATTTTTGTGGTGAAGAATGAGTAGAATTGAGAAGAATTCTCTCCGGCACCGAGATTCAAACCCGGGTTTTCGGCTCTACGTGCTGACGCTTTATCCACTAAGCCACACTGGAATAAAGTTCCGATGCCGGATAGAATCCCTTAGTTTAAATTCTACCTCTCTGTTCCCCTTTGCTGGTCTATCCTCATGTACTGTGTCACAGAATATGTGACAGTGGCACAATGTCCAACACACTATGTACAGAGGTGCATTTATTGCGAGTGAGAATTTTTTATTAACGTCGTCGTCGAGCATCCCGTTAGCCAAGGATATTTCTTATACCATGACAATGAGAAAGTTATATTTTCTCTTCCTCTATCCGCTTTTAGTATGTAAATGCGGTTTCGATCTATTTTTGTAAGCACATTTTGTTCCATACGTCCAACTTGAAAACTGTTTCTCTTTTAATTCTACAAATAATGACCTCAATGTTCTCGCAGTATGAGCCATTTTACACAAAAATAATTTGTAACACGCACCATGCACTTTTGATTACACTAGCACTGAACAACGCAGCGCAGCGCTTTCAGAGAACTCTAGTATAGCGCGACGTATTATTGTGACGGAAGGCTAGCCTCATTTCGTACGGAAATGTAGCAAATCGATACCCCTTCCGCGGTCTCCTCTCAAGCTTGCGAGTCAAGGTCGTATAGGTATCCTACAAGCAAAACTCAGTTCGGACTCCTCGCGGCGCGCATGCTATACCCCTCTTACTCCCCTGCAGTAGGGTTGAGAGCATGCTGGTAACGGGAGCATACGTCATCTGCGTGAGACAGTCACGCCCGCTGGTTTCTGCGCACCAATTTTTCCTTATTGGGTGCCTATAGCTATGTCTTTAGAGGCTTCTGCCATGAGCCTCGCACTGAACTCTCCATTCTGGAATGACTGACAACAATGAACCTGATATAGGGAAGAATTGGAGTGAAACCAAGTGTTACGAACTTACAGGCCTACTGTTACTAGGTATAATAACTCAATTTGTTTAGTAGACTGAAAGCTGGTTCACAATAAGCCGTGAACTAAAACGACAACAAATGCATTTATTTTAACAATATTTCCGTTCTCGTTGATTCCGTTCCCATTGTATTGCGAACCAGCCTTAATGGGAGAGGATGGTATTTTTTAAAACTTTTTTCCTATTTGGTGTAAAATATTAACTTTTATGTAGAGAGCTCATAGCTGTGGCAACTCAACCAAATAAAAATATTTTGAAAAAAAAAAAAAATATACCCAATGCAGGATTGTACTAAAACCGATATATCTAAAACGTTTTTAAAGATAGATTCTGACAGTTTTTTTGCAATGAATTTGCAAAAGCATGTTCTACAAACTGTCCGTAACAGAATTTTGATATTATTCCCTACGTTTGTAAAATAAACAATTAAAATTTAATAACAATTTTCTGATTTCCTTTCTTGCAAACAAACGGACGTATTTTTTTAAATGAAATCAATGAATAAAATTTTGTTACAGAGAAACAGTCTAAAGAATATGTGTTCTAAATTTCATGCATGTATCTTTAATAGTTCAGAAATTATATCCATTTTTGTCTGGCAATGTAGCAAAAAAAAAAAAAAAATGAAGTCACTTTAAACCGATAAAAGCGGGCGTGTGATTTAAAAATCTATAGCGCAGGAAGTTTAAAAATGACGTCTCATCATCCGATACGGGGACAAATATCCACAAAATGTTATGCAATGCATTCCACACATATCAAAGGGTATTTTAAAGAAAACATTTTTTTTTTTAAATTTAATTTACCGGAAACAACAATGAAAGTGGGCGAGTGATTTAAAAATCAATAACGCAGGAAGTTTAAAAATGGCGACTCAACATCCGATAAGGGCACAAATACCCACAAAATGTTATGCTATGCATTCCACACATACCACAGAGTATTTTAAAGAATTTTTTTTTAATTTACTCATTTTTCATCAAAAAATACCATCCTCTCCCCTTAAGCCTCAAAATCCTCTTAAGAGCTTCGCCACTAATGGTAATATGGCAAAAATCTGCGATAATATATCAGTTATCTAAATAAAATCGTCTGCCCAAACTGAAAGACTCAAGTGCATACATATCACATAGATTTATTTGTTACTGCGCATTCAGTTACCAGTATTGTTACGTGCTTCCTACTGTGTTTATATTCGTTTGTGCTCAGTTTCATAAGCGAGTCTCTACCGACTGCTTTAGACCCTTTCGTGACACGAATCGCGTGTCTAGACTTTGCGAACTGTTGTATTTATATATCTTGTTAAAGAGCCAGTGTCCACAGTCTCTGTTGTGCATGGTTTTATCTAGAAAAACTGAGATTTGATCAGAATTTATCGCAAGAATTAGTTAATTACACTTCCTTTACACTAGTGACCTCTGCGCTTTACGAGTTCTTTCATAGCAGTTACGGTCAATTGTCTTTGTATCGTTTTACTGCCGTGTCAAATTAAACGATAACGGTCATTTTTTTTCCATACAATTTATAACGCAACTAGGCTAAAATCTTATACCAGAAATCGTGAAATAAGGTATGAGTAGAGACCATATTTATTTGGAATTAGCGATACGCGCGAAATTTCCCACAATTACATTCACTGTTACATTTAACCTTCTAGATACCTAAAAATATCATATTTAAGGAAAACAAGCTCGCGAAATAACGCGAAATTTCGAACACAGTGCGAAATATGTAAATAACTATTAAATTGATTGATTGATTGTTTATTCTATACATGGATGTACACGTCAATTACATAATAAATAGAAAACAATAAAATTAAAATAAAAATAAAATAATAATAATAATAATAATAATAATAATAATAATAAACTGCACCCCATTGAGGGTAGCCCTTATGGACTCAATATATCCTCAAAAAGATTATTATACATATGTAAACATAGATATTAAATTTTAATAATAATAATAATAATAATAATAATAATAATAATAATAATAATAATAATAATAGTTTTATTTTCCTGGCAGAGTTAAGGCCATCTTCTTCCACTGAACCAGGATCAAATTATATACAAGAAAAATACATACCGGTATACAAATATTAAATTAAACGCAGAAGAAATATGGGAAATGCCTGTTATTATTCGGTTGAGAAGCTTTTGTCATCCAGTCTTCCGTCAAAAAATCTGAAAGCTAGAATTTATAAAACAGTTATATTACCGGTTGTTCTGTATGGTTGTGAAACTTGGACTCTCACTTTGAGAGAGGAATAGAAATTAAGGGTGTTTGAGAATAAGGTTCTTAGGAAAATATTTGGGGCTAAGAGGGATGAAGTTACAGGAGAATGGAGAAAGTTACACAACGCAGAGCTGCACGCATTGTATTCTTCACCTGACATAATTAGGAACATTAAATCCAGACGTTTGAGATGGGCAGGACATGTAGCACGTATGGGCGAATCCATAAATGCATATAGAGTGTTAGTTGGGAGGCCGGAGGGAAAAAGACCTTTGGGGAGGCCGAGACGTAGGTGGGAAGATAATATTAAAATGGATCTGAGGGAGGTGGGATATGATGGTAGAGACTGGATTAATCTTGCTCAGGATAGGGACCAATGGCGGGCTTATGTGAGGGCGGCAATGAACCTCCAGGTTCCTTAAAAGCCAGTAAGTAAGTATACAAATATTAACTTAAAAATAATAATAAACATAATTAAGTAAAAAGAGAGATTGAATACATATACACAATCAGTATTAACATAAAAAAAAAAAATTAAAGAAGGGAAACAAAGAAAAGAGTGTGAAAAATTACAATTGCTATTAATGTGGCACCATGTGATTAATTAGGATTTGGCAGGATTTTTTAACACAATTATCACAATGTCATCCCTCAGAGATGTTGGCAGAGCAAACTGCCGTCGAAATTCTTCGAAAAAGCTGGTATAGTCCCTCGAGCACCTATGAGCAAGCCGAATACCTCAACGTGAATTAAGGCATTTTTCAGCTTGAAATAGTTGGCTGTAGGCTCATAGATCGACTTCTTCTCAAGGTGGACCTCGGCTGACTGATGACATTCTACTTCAAAACGTATTGTGGGGTCCACAATGATGCCCTGTTTAGTGTCAGCATTGTAGGCCTACGCTAAAATATCTACTCGTCTCGTTGACCCATTTTCAGTTAGACAGGAGATTTCTTCTTCTACTATCCAGCCCTTATCACAAGTCTATGATTTTTTATTGAGAACAGATGTGCGTTTCGTGTATTATAATAATGATAATCTAGATTCTTATTGTATTTATTCTCATTCTGTTTCAAGAACATTAGGCATTTGTAAATATAAATAGATGGAAATGTTAAAATTTTATATTGTTTAAAATAAGGTTTGCATGAGTCAAAACTCTTTAATTTAAAAATGGATCGTATAGTTCTTTTTTGTGCAATAAATATCCTATTGACATTGATAGAGTTACCCCATAAGAAAACGGCATAACTGAGATATGCATAAGCAACTGAATAGTGAATAGAAATCAATATTTTGGTGTTTAGTATATCTCTCAGTTGCAAAATAGCAAAATTAGCAGAACAAAGTTTTTTAGCAATAAAATCAGAATGCTCGTTCCAAGTCAGTAGATTATCCATAATTATGCCACCTCTATCGCAAAAACTACGAAATATACACCAAAATTGTATTCAGTATTGCTAAAGAAACATAAGACTTATTTGTAACTTTTGCTTCAGTTGCTTCGGTTGGTATTCTGTATTTTTTTTCTATGGATATTGTGTACACTCACATCTACTATCTCTACTGCTATGGGAAAAGATCGATTTCTGTAATCGACTTCAGTAAAGATTGAAGAATTTTGCATGTAATATACATGCAAGCCACCAGCATAGCTCAGTCTGCAGAGATGTTTTCCTTTTGATCCGCAACTGTGCTCGGGCGTGGGTTCGATTTCCGTTTGAGTTGATTACCTGGTTGGATTTTTTCCGAGGCTTTTGTCAATCGTAAGGCTAATGTCAGGTAATCTACGGCGGATCCTCGGCCTAATCTCGCCATAATATATCATCTCGGTATCACCAATTTTATCGACGCTAAATAGCCTATTAGTTGATACAGAGTCGTTAAATAACCAACAAAAAATACATGCTTCTGCGTAGTTTATATTTGGTGACGATGATATGATGTGCGATATGTGTAAGCAAAAACAAGTAACAAGAAGTTTTAGGCTCTATTAAATATAACATAATTTCAATTGACAACTTATTTCAAGAAATACCCACCAGATTTACAACTTTTCATGAAGTATCCACCAAAATAGTGGCAGATTTAACCCCGAAATAACTCATTTTATTTCACCAAAAAATACTGTCACTAACTAAGGATAACATTCAATTTTCGAATAATAATAATAATAATAATAATAATAATAATAATAATAATAATAATAATAATAATGCATTAAAACAGTATGCACTGTTAAGAGGACAAGTAAAGAACTGTGTTTGAGTCACAGACAAAAGTTAGCTGGTATATAAGGATATGATAATATCCCGCAGATATTGTTATCATTTATATGTGAATAATGCCAATCATATATTAACTTTCTATAGTTACATATGTATTGTGTACGCGTCTGTTTCGAGTCTATATCAAAGCACAACTGAATAACATTTTTTTTTTATGCTCGACCATGCCGAAATGTAGTAATTATACACCTGGTAGCAGCCCTTTAATGGACCTAATTAAAGTTCAGGTGTTCCAGCAATCAGAAAATACCATTGTAGCAATATGAAAGCGCAAGTATCGATTATTCTCGGATATGCAATCGAAAGACAACAAGCGCGAGGTTAGACAAAGCCTTTCACAAAGCACATTCCCGCAAATTCATTTCACCAATTGCACAATAAATCACCTATATTTGAAATAAAGTCAGTTCTGTTATTGTAATAATAAGCGTTAATTGTAAATAATATTCAAATAAATTCAATTTGTCTTTTTTTTCAATTCTAATTCAATTTCAATTATATCACATTAATGTTTATTTTACTCTCTAGAATATCAAGGTCAATGTCGACATTTGTTTCTCGGAAAAAAAAAATCAATTTTGTATAACAAGGTATTGCACAAGGTCAGTTCCGCTCCTCAGTCAGATAAGAATAACATGAATACTTATGAATAATTTCAAGTTAGAAATATGATCGAGCATAAAAAGTCGTATGAAACTTGCCTATAGTGGTAATTAAGACGTTGCATAATGCACTATTTAAATATAGGTACTACAATACTCTATGGATTAGAATAAACTCTACCAATTTTATTAGATTATGTATAACCACGGACTCCCCTTGTGTATAGACTTGTTCACATTGTTAAGTTTATCGGATATGAAGTAAGCTTTTCCATGATGAATTCAATCGTTGCAAAATTCCATTAATTTTTCTAGTGATAAATAAGATGTTCCACACAAAATTCGTACATCTAATAATGAGAACGTATCTGTCAACTATGTGTATATACAGGGTGATTCACGAGGATTTACCATCCCTTACGGAGCTTATTTCCAAAGACTTTCTGAGCAATAATTGTCATATAAAATTGGTCAAAATCTCAATAGTTTCAGAATTACACTAATTTGAAGTTGTTTGTAAAATATCATTATTCTTGAGTTTTAAGGGTAAAAGAATATTACAGATAAAGAATATACTATTCAGAAGTATCATTTCTTTAAGTAGCTAATATTCTGAAGCTAGAAATGTGTTGTGAATTCTGTAGTTGCTTCGCACAGAATTTTTTTCGACTTTCAACTACAAAATTACATTTTCTTACGGATTTATCACAACAATTGTTGCAAATCACACAACTCTTGTAAATTCTTTAAGGTTGTACATTAGGATACATAATTAAACTGTAAAGAATCAAGTTCCTATTGTCGTATGATTTGTAACAATGGTAAGAATGGTGTAATTTTTAGTTAAAGATTGAAAAAGAAAATCTGTATAAAGCAATTAACAACACATTTTATTTTAATTTATTGAATATGCCCCAACGAGTTCATATGTAAAGGCTATACAAAAACACATACATATGTTATACAATGCAATTGAAAAGTCATGAAACTACAGTCTATGGAAACAAACAATAACAGAAGAATTTATTAAAGAAAGAAAGCAAAATAAGAACAAATAGTAAGATGACATAAAGTTTTGGGCAGAAAGAAGAAAAAGTTTGAAACCATGAAATAAATAAACCAATGAGAATTAAAATAAATAATCTTCCCAAAAACTTGGTTTCAATTCTTAAAACACCGGCAATTTGGTAAAATTCAATTCTAAAGGACGTTGGTTAAAAGTTGTTGTTAAAATGTTTTCCTTTCGATCCATAAGTTACGGAGCTATGCTGGCCGTGAAAAACGTCTTTTTGTCTTGTTAAACAAGTATGTATATCTTTATTAAACTGAAATGTAATATTACTATGTATTAAATTGTTAATAACTTTGTACATGAAAATGGCAGCACCTAATTTGATAATTGATTCAACTGGTAGAACGAAAGAAAATAAAGATATTTAACTGAATTCAAATAATTAAAACTCAATAAATTTCTTAAAGCTCTATTTTGAATAATTTGTAAAGGTCTCAAAGCAGTTTTCTTATTATGTCCCCAAATAAATGACATAAAATGAGAATGGATAAAAGCATAATATAAATTCAAGAGACAAGATATAGATACAGTATTGCTCAGAACACTAGCCAATTAAAGAAATGATACTTCTCAATAGTATACCATACCCCGGTTCCTAATGTCGACTTCTTAAATCTTTTGGCTTGCATAAAAATATTTTAAGAGATCTAACAATTGCAGCAAATACGCTCAATCTATTTTCAGGCATCAAAATGATGTAATTTTCCTTGACGTTAAAATTGAAAATATCATGTGTTTCAAAGCAATTAACAACACATTTTTTCACTTAACAACAATGGCCAGCTCAGTTGGTAGAGCAGCTGGCACGGACTGGAAGGTCCGGGGTTCATCTAGGTGGTGACAGGATTTTTTTCGTTGCCAAACTTTCAGAACGGTCCCGAGGTTCACTCAGCCTCCTATAAAATTGAGTACCGGGTCCTTCCCGGGGTAAAAGGCGGTCAGAGCGTGGTGCCGACCACACCACCTCATTCTAGTGCCGAGGTCATGGAAAGCATGGGGCTCTACCTCCATGCCCCCAAGTGCCTTCATGGCATGTTAATACCTTACCTTTTACCTTTTACTCTAACAAATGTATCAAAGCCTCAAGGCATTTACTCTATTGTATCATGGTACTTTTGTCGATGGCAATTTGATATTACAGGAAGAAATTAAATCTAATCTAATTTTTGCCTTAAAACTAAAGAAAAAGTTTTTACAATAAGTTCAAATTAATGTAACTCTGAAAATACTGAGATTCGGCCACATAGGCCTCATATGACTTTTTGCTGCATTCTTTTGGAAATAAGATGCGTAAGCACTTAAATCCTCGTCCAGAATTGCTTGTAAAATAAACTTCTTTCTAGTCCCGAAATAGATGCATAGATATCTTTTTAATTTAAATTGTCAGTAATTAAAATTAGCTTCTATCTAAAATTACTAACATTATGCTATTCCAAATTTGGCATTAATAGTCTGAATGAAGATCTTGATTCCATCTTTAATAATTTGGGCTTAACCAAACGCATGTAAATCACAGGCTATTCTGTTTGAACCGGATTAATTCCTGAAGTCAACGACCTGAATATTCCCTGGGAAACTGAATAAACAATCATCCCGTTTAGCTCTGCAAAAATGGAAATTTCGGGAATCTAAAATTGGGATACGCATATTAAATATAATGTAAAAGGCATTCTCTATTCTCCATTCAAAAAAGATTGTATCATTATCCATCTAAATTAAAACAGACGCTGAAACTGGACTTCGATTATTGCGACGTTTTGTTCAGTGATCTATGATGATTGATTCCGCTCAGAAACTCTGAAAGTTTCATAACGCGTGCGTCATTTCATTTGTAAATAGTTATTTTAGAATATCTAACCTTCTTTCAAACATGATATCGTCAGTTACAAATGAGAGGTGAAATACCAAGAAGATTATTGTTTCATCCCCCTATTTTTATTCGCTCGAAATGTCCCTAGCTGATCAAATGAGTAAAATAACATAAATATAATTCCATTCAATCGTCTCTGGATTTTTTCACATGATTTGTCAACTGGAAAATATTATTGCCTGAAGTCATATATGGTAACATTTAATTAATTTAAATAAAAATTAAAAATTATCTTATGACAGTTGCCAAAGAATACTTTTACTATTAAACAAGTGTTGTAACTGTTTCTCTATTCTTTTTTTATGTTCTAATGATATTCAACTGTTTTATATTTTTGTTTTCATGTTTTCAAAATGTATATCTCAAAATAAGTTGAGCTATATAAACTTAATTTTCCATAATTTCTTAGAAATATTGTATTCACTGTATTTCCTTTGTACTGCACTATTTTATTACTATATTAGTATTATTATTATTATCATCATTATTACTATTCTTATTCTTATTCTTATTCTCATTATTATTATTATTATTATTATTATTATTATTAATTATGAATAATTGTCTTTTATGCCTCATTTATTTTGACCTTGTTCAAAATTATGCTTTTTCTTTCTTTCTGTATGTTATATATTATGTCTGATTTCTTATTTATTGTTTATTTTTTATTATTATTATCTTATTCAGTTTTGTGTCCGTAAATTGGGTAATTTGTAAATTTGTAGTGTTTTTGTAATCACTCCTGGTTGAGTGTTATGTTTAATTTAACTTGTCAGCACTTTAAATCATTATTATTATTATTATTTATTATTATTATTATTATTATTATTATTATTCCAAGTAATTTCCGTAGTGTTACTTTAAAATTCTCACGATAGTTAGGGCAGAATGGACTAAAATCCTTAAATTAAATTATAGTAATTAAATATCTCTGTTAAAAACAACACGTCACTGGTAGAGCTGTAAAGCTATGAGAGTTGTACGTACGAGAAACGCTTTATTTTCCCTGCATCATTACGATGTAGCAATGATACGGATTACGAGAAGCGGTTGGACGACGCATTTTTGTCAACAACAAAGTTGTACTGCCTGATATCAAAACAAACACACAACTTTGTCAACCAGTCTGTTATAGTTCCAGCGATGAAACTTTACGCTCATTTGTCTAGCATCGGGGAAATGCAACTCTTGCTTTACGACACAGACACGTGCGCTAAAGATTGATTCAAACGACAACTATCACTTCTTGTTGGTTTATCTACGACCATGATTCCGCAATTTCAATTTAAATTATTGAACGTACAGACGAAACTCACAACGTTGTTTATTTTATAACTGTTATGTATCGTTCCATTTAATTCCGTTTATGTCCCCATTATAGCGGCGTTAGATAAAACAAAGTTTCAAATACGAGACATATAAGTTAGTTAACTGGTTTTTCGAGTGCCGAACCTGGTATTGATCCCAGGACTTAGGCTTACATTGACCCATTGTGTGTCTTGCTATACAATATTGTTCTAGCCCGACAGATGGCTCGAATGCCATTCCTGAATTACCAATTTTGTAGGTAAGAGGTAGGCTATCTCTTCTTAACCATCGATATACGGTAATTTAATTACTCATTTATTTATTTATTTACTAGCCGTACCCGTGCGCTCCGCTGTACCTGCTAGAAATAAATATGAAGTAATTACATAATTAAAATAGGACGTTTGATCCAGGGAACATTCGTGTTTGATAGAAGGATAAATCGTTTAATATGTTACTTAATTTAAATTGTATTTTAATAATTAAAATGCGATCATTTTGGTCCAGAGAGCATTCAGAACATTATAGAAACTTACACTTTCCAATGGTGAAATAATAATTAATTATACAAATCGGTTAGCTTTCGATATTACTTTATACAAACACAGAAACATTCTCTGTAGGCTATGTTTCATAGCTTTCGATTGTTGTTGTCCAAGGCCCTTTATAGACGTAGTCATTTGTTTTCATTTCATTACACCGCCTTAGATGGCATTGTATTTTAATTTTAAAACTCATTTATCTCATTAAATATCAGTTCTATCAAAATTATGCAAAGAATAAAACTTATCGGAAATCATTTTTAAAGAAACTTTTGTTAGGTATCACATTTTCACAAAAATCAATAATAAGCGAGATATTTCGATTTATTTAATTCAGGCCCCCTTATAACCCCCCCCCCTTTTAAATAACGTATTTTGAATGTCATATAGCCTAAAATCTAAGTTATAGCGAACTTAATGTATATTCCAATTTTCATATAAAAAGGATTCAGCCATTATCGCGTGAAAAGGTAACAAACATCCAGACAGACAGACAAACAAAAAAAATGTCAAAAAAAAAAAGCGATTTTCGGTTTTTAGGGTGGTTAATTATATATGTTAACGCGAAAACCGAAAATTACCAGAAAAATATCAGCTACAGATTTATTATTATTATTATAGATTTACTTATTTATTCATTAATTCTTCGAATAGCGAAGTTATTATTTATTTCTTTATTACAGACTCTAGTTCATCGTCTGACGACGAGGTTATGTGCTCTGTTGTCTTTTTTTTATTTTGTATAAAATTAATGCATTAGTGCACTATTTCTAATAACAAATAGGCATATTTAGGTTTCTCACTGAAACTTCTATTCCTGATTTCTTTCTGGTTCGTATTGGTCTAAATTTATTGCAATTTTTTTTTTTTTCGTTGTTGTTAAATTTATTGCTGAAGCGTGTGTTGGAAACGTGTGATTACTGCCCAACGACAGTCCTGATGTATTTTTATATTTGTGATGACTGGTTAATTAATATTAACCCGGCACACTCACAATCACACTCACATTCATACAAATTTCCAGATTCTAGACACCCAGGTAATTTTTCTTCTTCAAGAAAAATTCACCGAACCCGGGACCTCCGGGTCTGCAAGCCAACATGCTGACCAACAGACCACGCAGGCAGTCATTGCAAATTTTGACAACAATAAAAGTAGGCCTAATTTGTCACATCAGCCAAACAGCCGATGTTCATTTTTTAAATTCATTCACGTACTATTGCGTCACTTGTGAAATCCAAAGATGGTTGGTTAACAATCCAATAATTACTAAATGTATGTTCTGCAACCCGACAATACGCCTAACTTTAAAGGTCTACTAACTAATGGAGGAATACATTAATTATAGATCTGTTTTCTTGCAACCCAGCATAAGATAAATAGTTTTCTTCGACAAGGTTTTGTTATGAATCTTGGAAACATTTTCACGTCATTCTCTTCAGATATGGAGGGTAGCTGTGAATATATTGAATAAGCAGTCGCGGACAGCCGATGAGGGGTGGTCCTCCAGCTTGGGGGTAATAATAATAACATCATCACCATAAAAACAGCATTACGAAACCTTCAAATGGCCCAAGCCTGAATGGAACTGATTTTCTGGTAAGACCACTCCTTACCTTTTTAAATTTTTATATGTTATTAGGAAAGTCCAGGATAACAGACATATTTGGAATTGAACGGGTTACATTTTTTTATGCGGATGACATGAATATATTAGAAGAAAATCCACAAACGATTAGGGAAAACACGGAAATTTTACTTAAGCAAGTAAAGAGATAGGTTTAGAAGTAAATCCCGAAAAGACTAAGTATATGATTATGTCTCGTGACCAGAATATTGTACTATAAAAATTGGAAATTTGTCTTTTTAAGAGGTTAATTAATAAAAGAGTTCTATTCAGTCAATACTTAACATAAAAACACAATCATGTTATAACAACATATAAACAGGTTTAAAAACAAACGTTTTCGCCAATTTTGATTGGCATCTTCAGGTCGTGTACGTCGATAAACATGTTATGTTATCATGTTTTATTGTGTTTTTATGTTAAGTATTGACTGAATATATCAATTTTAACGGAACCAATATGCCTTTAAAATTTTTAATGAAGAGGTGGTAAAATTCAAAAACCTGGGAGTCAACAGTAACAAATATAAATGATACTCAGGAGAAAATTAAGCAAAGAATAAATACCCTGTTATTATTCGGTTGAAAGCTTTTGTCATCCAGTCTGCTGTCAAAAATCTGAAAGTTAAAGAATTATACAAAACAATTATATTAAACTTGGACTCACTTTGAGAGATGAACATAGCCGAAGGGCGTTTGAGAATAAGGTGCTTAGGAAAATATTTGGGACTAAGAGGGATGAAGTTACAGGAGAATGGAGAAAGTTACACAACACAGAACTGCTCGCATTGTATTCTTCACCTGACATAATTGGGAACTTAAAATCCAGACGTTTGAGATGGGCAGGGCATGTAGCACGTATGGGCGAATCCAGAAATGCATATAGAGTGTTAGTTGGGAGGCATTTTTGAAAAAGACCTTTGGGGAGGCCGAGACGTAGATGGAAAGATAATATTAAAATGGATTTGAGGAGGTTATTTAGAGACTGGATTAATCTTGCTCAGTATAAAATGGCGGGCTTATGTGAGGGCGGCAATGAACTTCCGTGTTCCTTAAAATTAATAATCAGGGAACGGATTTATATGGACTAAAAATATGAAATATGTAAATATATATGTAGTTATTTTTACCAAAATATGGAATTAAATATGGATTTTTACCAAAATATGGAATTAAATATGGACTTAAAATTATAAAAATGACTATGTACGTTAAATATTGGTACATTTTAATCAAACTAAACAAAAATATAATGGACGTACCTTATCTTCCAATGTAGTTTCAACAAAAACACAATTTTTATTGTCTGTTACCATAACAATAGGTTACAAACATTTCTTTCAAGTGCTGAAAAGTGAATCTTCTTCTATTGTCTCTGAGGATAGATTTATACTGACTAAAAGAGCGTTCGACGTCACAAGAAGTAACTGGTACATAATTCAATTTCACAATGTCTGCTGGGGATAAGTCCAAGTTAATCTTCACTGTTGATTCACCACTCATCACAGCAACAACCTTTGTAGTTCTTCATATCCAGGGTTTTTTGAAAGTACAGTGTCCACCTTAGCTCTTACTGCATCTGCAACTTTACCTCTACCACGATTCAGTTGTTCCACAGTACTATTTATAATTTCAAAACTTTCAGATAGTGAAAGGTGCCTATTTTGGAGACTTTTGAGCGTTTTTATGATGCATGAAAATGTATGCTGAATGTGAGCTAAGTCATTCTTCACACTTATGTCACAGGTAACTGTTTTCGCAGTATCAATTGAGACTGCATCTTCAGAGTCCAATGCAAGGAGAACATTGTTAATAGAGTCTATATGTTCGGCATAATATTCAACTGCTTCTAGCCATGTAACCCCATCTAGTTAAAATTGGCTTTGGTGGCAATGGAATTTCAGGGTACATTTCTTTCAACACGTTAACTCTACTGGGAGCTTTGAGAAATACTTTTTCACTGATGAAATCAACAAATCTACTTTAGGAAATTGTCTCTGACCACTTCTGCCACACGATGAAATGCATGCGCCACACAAGTAAAATGAGTCAATTTAGGATATACAACAGATAATGCTTGTCCAGCTTTGACCATATAAGGGGCAGCATCGCTAATAAAGAATAACACATTATCGTACATAATACCCTTTGGCCACAGGATACCCATAGCTTCGTTGAACAGTTTAACTATAGTTTTGTTATTGCACTTTTCTAGAACATCACAATGTAAAAGAATTCGTTCAGAATATTGTTCATTAACAAACCGATAACTACATTACCAACAAGTCTACCTTTTTTTGTCGGGAGTCTCATCAATGGAAACCCAAATTGAACTATCTTTAATTTCATCTCTTATCTTCTGTATTGTCTCATCGTAGATGGATGGAGCATACGTCTTCCTAAGTGTTGACTCATCCGGGATTGTATGTTGAGTATATTTTTCAAGGAATTCCTGAAGACCTTATTCTTTAGTTTGTAGAGAGGAATATCAGCAGAGATGAGAGAACGGCACAGGTCGATGTTAAACTCAGATCTTACATTCGATGTTGTTGGTTGTGTTAAAAACAATTGTCTCTGCTTGGAATTTAGTTGTTTGTTGGCCTGATGTTTACTAGTTGTAATGTGTTGTTGCACCAGGAACTTTTGTGTAGATGATACTGCACACTGACACAAATTACAAAATAATATTTTATTGTCAGTTGATAAACCATCTTCTTTAAATTCTGAAATGTAACTTGTTAGTTTTGATTTTAAATTGACTGAATGACGTACTTTTGGCATATTTACCGTCTTTATAGTATGATTTACAAAACTGAACCTATGTGTACTCTGACTGGCATTTAACTGTTGAGCTGCACAACTGAAGTCTGTTAAAAATTTTAAATTAAATTAATACAGTTTTGTAACTTACTTTCCCATTGTTGATAGGACTGCTAATTTTCAAATAACTCTGATGTTAAAGGGATTACTGAACATGTGTTTAAATCTCTATTGTTGAAATGTATTTTTAAAAAATGGAATTTTGTTTTGTTTTATTGTTAAACCTAATATAATATGGACTGTTTTATATGAAATATGGAAAATATATGGAAATTAACGAAAATATGTACTAAACTCTAAAATATGGAAAATATGGAAAATAAAAGTAGGATTTTTCAACCCTACACATTGTGAAACATAAAGATAATGCAAAATATAAATTATATTAATTTATAAGTAAATATGTATTTACATATAAATCCTTTCCTGTTAATAATAATAATAATAATAATAATAATAATAATAATAATAATAATAACGATAATGATTATGATGATGTCGGCAGCGGCAACAGGAATGTGATACAATCTAAAGTGATGGTGATGACTTTGAAATTTTTTCTTAGAGAACACAACGTACAGTTAATTCCTGACCGCTAGAGACTACAAAAATAAGTATCATGAAGATTGAAAGGAGTTGAGATGCAGAAAATGTATTAGGCCGCTTTGCAAATCGTGACACCGGAGTAGGAAGAGAAAAGATATCTAGATTGCTGTGTCTCGCCTCACAAAGGAGTTCAGAGTAAGACATTTGCTGGATGATTAAGAATATCCAGCGGGGTGGTGAAGATAACGTTCTATAAAGAACGAGGACACATTTTCTTTGGTGTGAGATTGCACACAAAAATAATGTGCCAGATGACAGGGCTGGTGGGCACAGGCGTGCGACATCCAACATGCACAGCGCCTGGGACTCAAGGAAAGAAGGGTGCAAGTCAGAGAACAAGACAATTCCCTACTATGTAAGTTGGAGCTACATCTAATAAGGAAAATCGATTCAGTCGCTTCAAAAACATTGAACGCAACAGGCCTACGAATTCAGTCCTTGAAGGATCAGTGTGTGTCAGTCGCTTGCATTCAGAGCGATCGGATGTTACGCGTGCGGTAGAACAGAATATTAACTCCACTAAAAGAAATCCAGTGGCGTAAAGGCAACATGAAGATCGATTAATCGGACTATCTCTTAGGAATTTGGAGTTGTGTCGATGCAGTAAAGCGTGTCATGGACAACGAACGACAGGTAGAAGTCTGTTGAATTCCCTTTAAACATTATTGTTTATTCTCTGAGAGTGTGATGAAATTCGGGCAAATAATTTCTGACACACTGAATTTTCATGAAAGGTTAAATGTGTTACGTAGGAATATTCATTG
This sequence comes from Periplaneta americana, assembly GCA_025594305.2. Classification (NCBI taxonomy): domain Eukaryota; kingdom Metazoa; phylum Arthropoda; class Insecta; order Blattodea; family Blattidae; genus Periplaneta; species Periplaneta americana. The sequence goes on along the minus strand of JAJSOF020000011.1, from coordinate 146,032,539 downwards.
TAATGGATTTATAGAGAAGTATTCCTCGAATACATAGGCAGACAGACAGACAGACAGACAGACAGACAGACAGACAGACAGACAGACAGACAGACAGACAGGCAGATAGATAGATAGATAGATAGATAGATAGATAGATAGATAGATAGATAGATAGATAGATAGATAGATAGATAGATAGATAGATAGATAGATAGATAGATAGATAGATAGATAGATAGATAGATAGATAGATAGATAGATAGATAGATAGATAGACAGACAGACAGACAGATAGACAGACAGACAGACAGACAGATAGATAGATTTATTGATGCATAATAAATTATACAAACTCATGTACACGATCCTTCGCACGAGCCCGTACGGCCATTCGTGCTATAACTATGCACAGTTTGAAACTTCAAAACGAAAATAATACCTACTAATAATAAAATATTAAAATAACAGTTATTATTATTACTACCGTTATCATTCATTATCACAATTACAACTAATCTAACTTCGAACCAAATTTCACAAAAATAATAAAAATAAAATAAATGTAAGATACGAAAAAAGAAAAAAAAAACACAGTGAAAGATAATAATATATATATATATATAAATATATATATATATATATATATATATAAACAATTCAATTTCCCTTATTGAAACTGCACGAAATAATCCAACTAATAAATATAAAGGTAATACATAAAAAAACATACACACGCAATAAAATACAAATAGAAAAAAAAGACACAATAAATACAAAAAGAACATTATCCCCTAATTACCTCATTCGTCCAGTGTTGATACTACTCACTACAACACTAATTAATAACTCTTTCTCTTATTTCCTCGGCTCCCTCCCCCTCGGCCAGTTCCACCCTCAACTCTCGAACTTTTGCCATAAATTTTCCCACACTGTCACAAAATCTAACGTTATTTAATATATTGTATTTTAGTTTATACAGGGTGAGTCAAGAGGTTGCGCACAAACTTAAGAGCCTATAGAGGGATCGATACAATTACTTCAGAATAGGAACTTAAGGTCCAGGAAGTAATCCTGGGTCATTGCAAGCCTGGGAATGTCAGGCACTACATAGTAGACAAAGATGATCTTTATCAAACACTTTTCTTTTCAAAAGTTGTTCAAATTGGCGAAGTGTTTCTTGATCGGGAGCTGGTGTCTCGTACATGAGGCTTTTAATATCTATGCCCCCAGAAGAAGAAATCAAAATTCGTCAGATCAGGGGAGCGGGGTGGCCAATTAATTGAACCTTCTCTTCTGATCCAACGTCCGGGATATGTGTCATTTAGTATGCAGCGTACTTGAAGAAAAAAAGTGTGCAGGTGCTCTGTCTAGTTGCATCCACATCTGACGACGCAAGATAAGTCGTACGTTCTCTAACAGTTCTGGAAGAACGTCTCGTATGAAGACCTTGTACTTCACCCCATTCAAACGTGGTTGCAGAGAGACGTCTTCATCATTTCATAGTGTATCGAACCCAATGCCTCATTGCAAAGTAAGCTTAAATCTGCAATGTAGTTCCTGACATCCCCAAGCGTGCACCGACTCAGGATTACTTCCTACACCAGTCATGTCAACTGATGCCCATAGGCGCAAGCGCGCGCTTTAGAGGTCAGGAGAGCCTGAGCGCTTTACAGCGGAAAAGAAAGAAACTGACGAAAGAGGTAGAATATGCCGCTTGGTAGAGCTATATACAGGGATGGTCAGCACTGATTCAATGGAGAATGGGGAAAGAACTTATTAAAACTGCATCCATATTAATTTTTATATTTGTCTGAGAAGTATAAATATGTATAGTATGTAAGTTTTAATTTTAACGCTCATTTTGCACAAGTTTGCTTTTTTATTCAAAATTAATATTTTCTCAACTTTATTACAAAAAAGTGAAATTTTCAGATATGTTTATTTAATAGCCTTACAGGTACTGAAACAATGTTCTCGTAAATCTAATATATCGTAAATACGTATTACTGAAGATAGTGTGTTGAAAATTTTGAAAATATTCGCATGGAAAATGTTTGTAAGCAAATGAATTAACAAAGCAACTACTGTTACATCATAAACAAAATATATGTGCCCATGTGTTGTAAAAACGTCAGCTCTATAGCTTCAGCAGATTTCGAGAAAACAATTTAATATTCTGATGATAGGAAGTTGCGCACCAATATCACCTTAAATCATAATGCGATAAGAGTTTTGTTATGTAATATTAGTTACAGTTAAAACGTATACCTAGGTAACTTTGCTTTGTACTATAATATTATTTTGATTAGTTTATTGATTACTTTTACAAGACTAAAGATGCCATCAATATCAATTCCAACTTACCATGTCATACTCAATCTCTTTCTTTGCAATATCACTTTCTCTATGAATGATGTGTTTCATTCACTTAGTATAGTATAATTGTACTATAGAATTTATGTGAATATTCCTTCTTAACTCTTTATTATGTTATTAACATTTAAAACACACCTGCAATATTAAGAAATTGGTGTTAGTATTTTGTTTTACAGACAATATATGTAATAGCAAACATAAAGAAGCCATATAAAATAACGACATAAAATTTCACGATCCGTTTGAAGTTTGTGTACCATTGTTTTCTAAATTCAATGCGCACGACGTCAAGGTCAGAAAAATGCGCTTACTTTGACATCACTGTCCTAGACCATAAGTTTCTACTCGAAAGTAGTTGTATTTCGACCCCTCTATAAGCTCCTTAAGTTTGTGCACAACCTTTTGAATCACCCTGTATTATATTAAGAGATACAAGTATTTAGGAAAAAGCGATGAAAATCATTTCAGCACTTAAAAATTCAACATTCTCGATAGGGTCTTCGGAGCTTAATGATTGTCATGCTAACCACTAAACCACAGAGAACACATAAAAAGTGAATGGGATTTGAATGATTGAATGTGAGTGTGATAGCTGAATGTACAAGAAAATTGTTTGCAAATATGGCCAACAGTAAAGGAAGAAATTATAGGACAGAATGAGTAATCGATCACGGCATTGGAAGCAAATCGTGAGAACAAAGAGCAGTGAGGGAACAAAAATAAAAGTGCTCTGAAGTCGGGTTGAAGTAGGCCTGTTAGCTCCATTACAGCAGTGCTCGGGTATTTACGACAATCTATTGGAAGGATTTACGACTCAAGACTACAATAAGCTATGAATAGAATAACTCATTACGTATCGTCGTTAAAAGTTACAAGGTTTTTGTGCCGCAAAGACCAGGGTTCGAGACTGGACGGTACGCATAATTAGATTCCAACGTTAAGCCTTTGTGACCTGGACCAGTGCTATAGATTCCAGGTGATTTATGTTTCGGACGATAAAAGTGTAGGGAAGTGAACGAAGTTACAGATCTCTCAGAAATGTGAACGCCAGAAGAGCTCATGAAACATGTCTTTCAAATCATTACACGTCCTATCTGAAAGGAAGATTTTTTCTTCTTCTGCCATGTACAGGATTAGTATGTCAGGGTCAGTCCGTATATATTTCTTTTTCTTCTTGAGATCTCCCATAGCCCCTACTTTGCTCCGTCTTGCTTGGAAGTAGTTTTTTTTTATTCTGAGAATTCTACGATACGCCTGCGATGCGAACCACTCCCGCACTGCTGTTTTCACTTCATCGTCGCCATCAAAACATTGACCACCGAGGAACTTATTGAGGTGCAGGAAGAGATGAAAGTCACTCGGAGCCAAATCCGGGCTGTAGGGGGGATGGTCAATTTGTTCCCAGCCAAATTTCGAGATGAGATTTTGGGTGTCGTCGCCATCAAAACGTTGACCACCGAGGAACTTCTTGAGGTGCAGAAAGACATGAAAGTCACTCGGAGCCAAATCCGGGCTGTAGGGGGATGGTCAATTTGTTCCCAGCCAAATTTCGAGATGAGATTTTGGGTGTCGTCGCCATCTAAACGTTGACCACCGAGGAACTTCTTGAGGTGCAAGAAGAGATGAAAGTCACTCGGAGCCAAATCCGGGCTGTAGGGGGGGATGGTCAATTTGTTCCCAGCCAAATTTCGAGATGAGATTTAGGGTGTCGTCTCCATCAAAACGTTGACCACCGAGGAACTTCTTGAGGTGCAGAAGAGATGAAAGTCCCTCGAAGCCAAATCCGGGCTGTAGGGGGATGGTCAATTTGTTCCCAGTCCAAATTTTTCGAGATGAGATTTTGGGTGTCGTCTCCATCAAAACGTTGACTTCAACCGAGGAACTTATTGATTCCATCAAGAGATGAAAGTCACTCACCAAACCGGGCTGTGACGAGATGGTCAATTTGTTCCCAGGCAAATTTCGAGATGAGATTTTGGGTGCTCGTCACCATCAAAACGTTGACCACCGAGGAACTTTTTGACAGGTGAGGACTGAAGATTAAAACACGCAGCCAAAATAACGATTGGGCTGCGAGGGCTATGATGGTCAATTTGTTTCACGCCTCGTCCTGGTACTGAATTTTTCATCGACAGCGCACTGCACCAAATCGTCATTGATTCTGCAAAGATTTCTGCCGACCGGTACGCTGCAATGGAAAAATCATGCACAGAGACGCGGCCCTCAGTACTGAAAACTTCCTAACCCATCTCAATCTTGAACATTCCATCACTTAATGGCATCAAATCAACAAAGTTGACGATGTATGTTCAGCTGGTTTGATGTTTCTCGCATTCAAGAAACGGATAACAGACCGCAGCTCATCAGTCGGCGGGGTGCTCGATCACTTTAAACATTTCAACTTTAATTTTGATCACAACTAACCATAAGTCACGAGACTTGAAGAGTTCTCTGAAACTTAAAATGCATGCTTTGTTCTACAGCCAGCAATGATCTGTGGCTAAGAATACTTTCATTGAAAATTTACCACACGCATGCGCAAAATAACGATTGCACTGTTCGATGCGAATTTAATACTGAAAACGGAACGTTCTTTAAGAACACGCTGGGGCATAACTGTTTACGCCCCTTGGGATATACAGTGTGTCCCGTAGAATCACTACCACAAAGAAATCTGAATATCTCCTAAACTAATAGTGACAGAATAACCGGACTTAGATTTTTTGTTAGAAAAACTCACCAAGTTTCAATAGATCGCATATGTGCGCCTCTGGTGGCAATATGAGGACGGTATTTTATCTCCCTCCATGTGTTCCGCAGCATTACAGGTGTGACGAAAGCACAAGCTGCAGCTTTTGCACAATTTGGATTTTGTATGCAATCTTTTATGGACAATGTTGTGAACAGTCGACTTCGGCCCAGCTCTGAACTGGCCCGTGGAATTGATTTCCTTGGATGCGCTGAAATGCTTGCCTAACATCATGCCTCTTTTACTGGGTGGAAGTAAATCATTATTTGCTTAGATATAAATGTGATTTCAGTAACTGAAAGTGATAGGACCAATTTTTATTTTGCCTATTTTGCCTTTTCAAGGTATTTCTTATCAACAAATGCCTTTTTTTGTTATTTTAAAGCAATATTTCTTGTTTATTTGCAATTTTCTATTGTTTATTTGCAATTTTCTAATTAATTGTAATGTAATGTGTAGGCCTATGGCATTTAAATATTTGAAACAATGACTAACTTCACTAACAATAGTAAATAAAAGTAATTTATTTCAGTGCTTAATCTGCTAATAATCGTGCTTTAATGCTATTGGTGTAATATGAATAATGATCGACAATCCACAGTTACAAATATAATATTGTCATGTCTTCACGATACCAGCAATCAGCTTTATAATTTTAAATATTAAGCTCGTTCTCTTAGAAGCTGTCACGTAGCATTTCCAATTGTTTGCTTTCATATTTTCAAATCTTACTGTTACAATTTTGTGCTACACGTGTTTATTATTGCAGGAGAAAGAAATTTGAGTGAGGAACAGTCAGTTACTGTCGGGTGACAGAAGGTATAAGATCGGTTAGCTAGAGGGATGCCTGAATTCAGTAAATCATTGCAAAGTAAACTTTATGCTTACGTTAGTGAATTTGGTGCCCATGTGTTTTCCACCGATGGAACAGTTTTGTTATGTAAGGTTTGTGAAAAGACTTAATCACGAAAAGAAGTATTTTATAAGTCAACATGTGTCACCTAGGAAGTAAATATGAGAGTTATGTTATATAATGAAAATATATTATGCTTTTTAAAATTTAAGACTTTTTCAAATTTTTTTTTTACGTTTTTATTGCCTTTTTTGACTGCCTATTTTAAGTGTTATTAAATGCCTAAACATCCGGGCTCTAATTATGAAACATCATTAACAGAATTTGTAGTAATTTCAGTGATGTTTGAATTTTGACAGAAACATGAAACTTTAAAACTTCAAATTTTGAGTTGTTTCCCTTTTTGAACTGGTCAATCGTTATGTATTTTCAGATTTTATTCAAATTTAGAACTAAAATTTAACATCGCTATCAATTTATTAAGGAAGTTTAATCCACTACATAATGCAACTTTTAATGAGTACAATATGATTTTACCAACTGTAAATTATACAACTCATTTTGGGTGTCTAAAAATGAGCTTGAAGATGTGTCACACTTTTAAATTGCTCTAGAACCATTAGATAGTTCAAAACACAGATGGTTTGGAATTGAGGACGTAATATTCTTTTTATTATTTATTTTGTTAGTGAAAATTCACAAAACGATTAGGGAAAACACCGGCTTACTCGTTTCGAAGACTGAAGATTTTTTTGGAATTTAACACCTGACTAATTTACAATATGTCTACACCAGAATATTGTAAATATAAAAGAATGTGACAAAGTGGAGATTTATCCTTGGAAGAGGTGAAAAACAAATCCAAAAGAAAAATATAAATAATGTTTCAAATAAACTGTAGAAAAATGAATGGAAGGTCAAGAGCATTGGTCCTTTTAAGTCTTCTAGTGTTTGACTAAAATCCAGCAAATTTAAAAACAGTGATGATTGGGATGTTGTTTTAATCGGTTGGAAACTTTGCTGAACTTAGAGAGGAACACAGATTAAGGGTTTTGAGAATAGTTCAAAAAATATTTGAGGCTAAGATGAATGACATCATTACGGAGAATGGTGAAAGTAACAATGGAATGTAAAGTTTTAAAATGATACCTCTGCAGTATTTCAATGTTTGAGATGGGCAGGACAGTCCCACGTAGTTGGATGCCAGAAATGCCAGATTGATTTTAGGAGGACTTTGTAAAAAGACCTTTATTTTCTAATGACAGTTTTGATTAGGATAATATTAAAATAGATTTTTGATGTTTTAAAACTTTAATTCTTTACGTTTAGTTCCAATGGCGTTTACGCGGCATGAACCTCGGCGATCTGCAAAAGCCAGTAAGTAGTAAATATTTTTAACATCGTCTGTTTCGGGAAGTTCTTTGTTGCAAAAATGAGCTAAGGATGGACACTTTTCAGTTCTGGTTCCAAAAGACCTTGAACCATTTGGCTTTTCGAACGACGTAAGATTTTTTTTATTATTTATTTTGATCAGTGCAACTTCATAAAACGTTGCTTTCGATCCCACCGGTTTACTCGTTAAGTTAAGCGTGGAATAATAAATTCCACTGCGACTTTGGAAGATATTTGCAAATATGTTATCGGCGCTAAACAATATTTGTAACTGTAAACAACATTCAACAAGCGCCACTACTAAGATTTTCATTCGTACAGGAGAAAGTTGTGAATATGCTATAAGCCCTGATACAGGAATGTGTGGGTGCCAGGAAGCACATCACGTCATAGAGTCGAGTGTAGCGGCATATAGTCGATTCTTGCACTACGCTCGCGTCTTGCAGATGAAGTGTCTCTGAGAGGCCGTGTGACGCCCCTGCAATAGAAACGACTCGAAAAGAATCCACGGTTCACACGCAGGCGTCGAGGTTGTGCCCCATTTCAATGTTCAAACTTACCACAATTAATCGCTTCAATATTCAACACAGAAAGTGTCCTTTCTTTTATACCTTGACTTTCAAAGTCATCTTCAGATCCTTCAGGCTGTAAACTTATTTCTGGAGTAAATGTGTACAAAAGAGCTGGGCGTAAATAACTCGATTGAGTCATGCAGACTACCCCTTGACTCCCCACTCCATCTTCCCCGGCTGAGACAGTTATGTTTTGTGCTGTACGAGTAAGCAGGAAGCTCAGTAAAGGATTGTATCAGGCGGGTATCATAGCTTTCATGTACTTTCGGCTTTCGTTGGTCGTCTAAAATCCACTACTGATGCACAGAGGCTTACTGTGCGTTATAAGGAGATGTAAGCAGAAAGGACATTGGCAGGGGTTTCTCCGTCCCTTTCACTGCCCCTTTATGCCCAGGGCTTGACTATTTCAATATATTCGCTTTTATTTCAGTTCAAATAATTCTCCTCAGGTTTTGTATTGAGCGTAACATTGCCCAACAATTTATTTTAAGATATAACTTAGTCACAACTTCGTAAAAAATGTTCTTACGAAACCCGGTACTTACGTCACCTTATTGAGCGGGGGAGGAAGGGGCAGATCGTACGGCGTTTTTTTTAAGCACGTTATTTGTCAAGATGGGAGTCCCTGTCACTGCACAGCCTCACGAAAGTTGTCATTTTGATTGACAACAAGACTATCCACATTGTCGTTGATCATTCCTTTGGTTTTCCAGTAATTTCCAACCTTATTTACATGATCACATCAATTTTTTTTAATTATGACGACAGGTAATATCGTTTTTTCCAATGAGACATACCTTACATTACGATAAGACGACATCCAATTAGATGTGGAGTCTTACATGCTCGCACTATGAATTGTACAGCACAGTGAGAATCTTTTAAAACCATACATACATACATACATACATACATTCCACACCTGTGGAGTAACGGTCAGCGCGTCTGGCTACAAAACCAGGTGGCCCGGGTTCGAATACCGGTCGGGGCAAGTTACCTGGTTGAGGTTTTTTCGGGGTTTTCCCTCAACCCAATAGGAGCAAATGCTGGGTAACTTTCGGTGCTGGACCCCGGACTCATTTCACCGGCATTATCACATATCATTCAGACGCTAAATAACCTAAGATGTTGATACAGCGTCGTAAAATTACAATAAAATAAAAAAATACATACATACATGCGAGTTTCTGTTTAACATGCCATCTTCTTAGAAACATTCCACTGCATTTTGAAATCAACTTGAAATAAAAATTGTATTTTGGAACCTTTGGATCTTAGATAAAACTGACATGCCGGTAGGCCCTATTTTAAGGTGTTATAAACTGGGAGCAATTGCCAATTGAAAATGTCAGCGAATTCACGATTTTGTATTGTCTTGTTCTGTGGCACATAGCCTAGGCTATGTAATTAAGTAAGTTTTCGTAATTTAAGACTATGGATCTGTGAAATTTCCAACTTCTACATTTTGACACCAATTAAGTAATCTGAAACTTTTATCACATAATTATAATGTGGACATACAATTTTTACAAATTTTAAGTCTGACATTCCAATTAGTTTATTTATAATTATTTTTTTAAATTTTGAGTACTGAATTATTTTGTCCCAATTTTCAAAGTTTGTGAAATTTTTCTTTTTTATATTCAATTTGTTCCTGATGTATGTAAAATATTAGTTGCTTTTATATTTTTCCAATTACTTTTGAGAAAAAAATATTTACCCTTTTAGTTGTTTTTTTAATTTTATACCATAGATTGTGGGTCCCTAAACGGCATGGCGCGTCCTCAGGTTGCAGATAAAGAGAGTCCAGATATGGAGGGTGATTCGCGCAAGAAACGATTACCGAAATTTCCAATGGGGCGTTGATGTCATTTTTGACCAATGTATGTAGGCACGCCGAGGAGGAAGGTGCGAGCCGATGGAAGTACTGTATCTTCCAAGAAGATGAACAAATGAGGATATCGCTGTGGAAATAAAGAATGTAGCAAGAGAAAAATTCCAATTAATTTAACTCACAACATATGTTTACGAATTTTAAATAATAATACCGTGTTACAAGACAAAGTATTCACGTGCAATGGAACTTTAAATAAAGTCAATTTGTAACTATCATGTAACGCAAGACTGATACTATCGATGTCATTTTTTTCCGACATTACTTTTTGAATAAATTCATTTATCTCGTGACCTTTCCTTGTTAATTTTCCTTATCGCAGTGTTTGATTCGCATTCCTTCCGTCAATCCATGTACTTTGAATACCTTCAAGCTGAGAATATATTGAATAACAGTCGTGGAGAGCCGATAAGTTCCTCCAGCTCGATTTTGGGCAAAGGGCTTCCCATCACAAAAAAAAAGCTTGTTACGAATCCATACAATAAGCCTCGGAATGGGACTGATTCTCCGCACGACCACAGCAAAGGAATAACGTTCTAAGATTTGGTACTATGGGATATGCGTGTTATTATTCGGTTCAGAAACTTTTGTCATCTAGTCTGCTGTCAAAAAATCTGAAAGTTAGAATTTATAAAACAGTTATATTACCGGTTCTGCCATGGCTGTGAAACTACCACCTCACTTTGACTTCAGAGATTAAGGGTGTCAGAATAACGTTCTTAGGAAAATATTTGGACTAAGCGGGATGAGGTTACAGGAGAATGGAGAAAGTTACACAACGTCCAGAGCTGCAAAAAAATATATATATATTTATTAAAATGGATTTGAGGGAGGTGGGATATGATGGTAGAAACTGATTAATATTTGAATGAATACAATATAATATTTTATTACTTTTGTCAATGACAAATCAATGTAAAATAATGACTTATTTTATAGTCATTAAGTTTATATACATGAATTACAAAATTGCGAACGTTTTCGCCTATTCAGGCATCCTCAGGCAGAGTTATACAATATCTCAATGTCACATACGTATTCATACCAGTTATAGTCCTAATAGCAGCAGGTCGCCTCACCACTACATAATTTACATTAAAAACAGGATGTTATAGTAATCCAGCAAAGTTGCTAACTATGCAGTTGTCACATTTTAAATCGACATATTCACCACTCATTGGACTGGAGTTCCATATTATGAAGTTTAATTACTAAATGGTTTTAACATTTTTAACATTATTAAAACCTGTAATATTACATTTTATTAATGGAGATGGCTTGTACATCATTATTTAGTATTTTACCACCAATGCTACGTATGTGACATTGAGATATTGTATAACTCTGCCTGAGGATGCCTGAATGCATGCGAAAACGTTCGCAATTTTTAAAGTTCATGTGTTAAACTTAATGACTATAAAATAAGTCATTATTTTACATTGATTTGTCATTGACTGAATAATAAAATATTATATTGTATTCATTCATAAAATTGACAATCTGAATATTCCATCATGCTTTCTAAGTTGGATTAATCTTGCTCAAAGGATAGTGACCAATGGCGGGCTTATGTCGAGGGCGGCAATGGACCTCCGGGTTCCTAAAGCCAGTAAGTAAGTAACTATTACAAATCAAATTCAATTTGTGATTTGAATATTTTCAATAGCAGAAGAAAATACATGTGTCAGGTTATTCACATGATTTTGTGGACTTCATCAAGGTCAAAATTTCACTGATATTGGAAAAAACTGCATTCGTTATAGCATTTGCGCTACAAAATGTTGAAAATTAGAAAATGAGAAAACGAGTATCGTCAGTACAGCATGTAATATATGTATCTGAACTAGCGATATCCTTCCTTCATAGTCAGCTCTAATATTTTTCCTAGCATAACAAGCGAATATAAAACGGAATGAAAGGTAAAATTAGTTAGAATGAAGAACAAAGTCTGTCAGAATGACAGCCAAGTGTTAGTTTAAAGGGCTTCAGCTCCACGCACGCGCTCGTCCATTTAAATTCGTCCTGAGATGCTTCTAATTGTCACATGACCAAAATAAGCACAGATTTAGAACACTAAAATATTATTTTATTTTATAGGGTTAAAAACAAAATTTCCATTTTTTAACAGTTTTTTTTTCGTTATTTTCACCGATCCATAGCCTTAAGGATACAAAAGATCAGACAGTTTCCTTTATTTATTTTATTTTATCGGGTTATTTTACGACACTGTATCAACGTCTAGGTTATTTAGCGTCTGAATGATATGAAGGCGATAATGCCGGTGAAATGAGTCCGGGGTCCAGCACCGAAAGTTACCCAGCATTTGCTCGTATTGGGTTGAGGGAAAACCCCGGAAAAACCTCAATCAGGTAACTTGCTCCGACCGGGATTCGAACCCGGGCCACCTGGTTTCGCAGCCAGTCTCCTTTATTGAAATTCACAAATGAAGAGTCCACTGCAAGAATGATGGTTGTCACTTTCTTGTCGAAAATGAACCAAGACTGTCAATGCATAGCTTAAGACATATAGAATGTACATAGAGAGTTATATGGCATTAACACTGATAGTGATTGTCCAGTAATGATCGGAAAATCACAGTTAAGCTTTGAGCGCTAATCATTTCAAACTTTCAATTGCTTCTCCTGCAAAATGTATTCAAAATGACATCCATCATTCTTGCAGTGGACTCTTCGGGCCGTATTCATAGACATTTTTAGCGCGGGTTTCCTGTGGATGATCAGCGTTTTTCGTATTCATAAACCAGTGTTAGCGATAGGATATGATTTGAATTCTGTACAAGTAACCAGTGGATAGCCGGGGCTAGCTTAGTACGCTCGTAGCGCGTGCTGAGAAATGTCTATGAATAGCACCCTTAAAATTTAACGAGATTCGAACTCTATACTGCCAAACGGGGAACAGTAACTACTCTCTTCTGTACCGGCACTTTCCAAATTTTTTAATTTCTCCACATCTTACTTTACAAATGCCATAATATCTTTATTCTTTATGTGTTGGGAAAATGAATTGTCCTCTTTCGTTAAGCCAAGAAACAGCTCGACAGAGTTAAGCCACTGTTGCTCGGAGAGGTGACAAAGAGATAACAACTCATGTGGTCCAGGAGAGAAATGCTGCCGTGTCAAGGAATGTTGCGACACTCACTATTTCATTCCGCTCCTTTTTTTAATTTGAGACATTCCATTAAACTGCCTAATGACTTTTTCTCGAGTGCAGCATCTACCAGCATTCTTCATATACATGGCATGGCCTACTAAGGCTCCGCCAGCTAATATGTACTATATTATCATTCTCAGGGGTCGTGTACTCTTCAGCTGCGTGCAGTTTACAAATATGAAGAGTCTAAAGTGCCAAGACTAGGTACGAGATTTCAGTTATCTAAAAATTAACCAAAATTCAAAGCATCAAATTTAATTTGACCTAAAAAAATACCCGTAAAAATTGTTACGGTTTAAAAATGACTTACTTATACAAATGGCTTTCTAGAGAATTGTAAATTACTTAATTATGTGTCATTTAAAAAGTATGGTTTATTTAACGATGCTCGCAACTGCCGAGGTTATATCAGCGTCGCCGATGTGCCGGAATTTTGTCCCGCAGGAGTTCTTTTACATGCCGGTAAATCTACTGACATGAGCCTGGCGCATTTAAGCACACTTAAATGTCATCGACCTGGGCCGGGATCGAACCCGCAACCTCGAACACAGAAGACCAGCGCTATACTAACTGCGCTACCCAGGTCGGCCAATTATGTATCATGTTTAGTCAATATTTCAATATATGTAAGCTCGTTAATGCGTATGATAATAATTTTTGTATTTAAGGCTCATGGCCTTAAGGGAACATATGTGAGTTTTAAATCTTTTACAATTTTCATTTTCAAAAAAATTTATGTAGGCCTATTTTAAACTACAAAACACGCCTTGAAATACTATCATCTGTACAAAATTTGGTGACATTAGCGCTAATAGTTTTGAAATGATATTTTTTGAAATATATTTTATATTGACCACTAAAAAGGCTCCTTAAATCACAATTTTCACATTTTTAGTTTATATTAAATCAAAAGCTTGAAAGTAGTCATGGGAACAAATTAATTAGGACTTTTTAATGAGCCCGATCTAAATAAAAGTCACAATAAATTTTTAAGTGGATTTTCTTAATTTTTCAGCAATTATTTCACCATAGTGTCCTCTTAGCTCTACTTAAATAAATAAATAAACTAATTTATTAAATATAAAGTCTTTCGTATTAAAATATTGAACATGGTCGATTTGAAATACTATATCTTTTATTTGTTACTCTTCAATCTTCATATTTACATTTTAAATCTCGTATTTGTGTCTGCATGACATTAATTATGCAAATACAATCGCGCAAGAAACGATTATCCGAAAACCAATGGTGGCGTTACTATCTGTTTTGACGTAATTACTTTATATTTATTTCAACGCCGAGGGGGCGGTGCGAGCCGATGGAAGTACTGTCTCTTCCAAGAAGAAGAACAAATGAGGATATCGCTGTGAAAATAAAGAACGTAATTTGAGAAAAATTCGAATTTCTAAATTAAACGCGCAACATATGTTTAGAATGAAATAAATAATATTGTGTACAAGACAACAATATTCACATGCAATGGAACAAAATAAAGTCGTAATGTAACTATCAGTAATATTACAAGACTGATTCTATCGATGTCATTTCTCTTCCGACTGTACTAATAAGCATCTAAATATCAAAGTCAAATTAAGAACTTGTGACCTTTCCTGTCGCCCGCTCTTCCTTATCGCATGTTTGATTAAGAGGAATTCCGTCGAAATAAAATAGTGGTTAAAATAAATATAATATAATATTAGACCAACTACATATTTCGTATTGTGTGACAATTTATAAAAAAATATAAATTCCAAAATTATAGAATACAAATGTATAGGCCCGTTATTAACATATACATAAATAAATTTATTTAAGTAAATAATTAATTATGTAAATAAGTAAATAAATAAGTTACAAATAACTAATTAAATAAGTGAATAAATGAATGAATAAATTTAGACTAAATGAAGGATTCAGAGCCATAGTTGAATTAATATTTATTAAAAACGGAGAAAGCAAGGGTTAAAGTTAAGTGAATACCGTAGTTTAATGAAGATTGACATATTTAGTTTTAATGTTGGATAATAAATCTTTAAACAAATATTATTCTTTTTGCTATATGTTTCCAAAGATTGAATTATGGTAATCCCAAACAATAATATTTGAATAAACCTTGTTTTCTAGAACTTTTAGTAAATGGCGCTTTGCCCACTAAAGACAAGTTCATAAATAAATAAATATAATAAATAAGAAAATAACTCCCTAAATAAGTTAAATGAATGAATAAATAGACTTTATAGACTCATAAATTTATAAACATAAAAATGGAAAACAGTATAAGAACAATGTATTAAAATTGAAACCATCTCCTTTAATTGTAAATTTACTGCTGCGATGTTAAATCAAATAAATGGGACGGATTACTGGAGGCATTCCGTACTGAATTTAAAAAGAGTCCACAACTAACTGGCCTTACAAACATTAAACATAGCTGTGTACTTAAACACGTACTGGTGCAGGCTTTTGTTATTACGGACAATAACAGGAGAAGCCTGAAGGCAGATGTACTATTATCATTTACAATCCCACATGCGAATCTAATCATGCACATGGGGAGTCGATAACCTTTTGTTTTAAGAGGGTAATCCATGGCGCAACAGCCCATGAAGGTCCAAGGACAACTTTTCGACTGCTCGCCTTACGTCCAATGCCTCGACAGAGGTGAACGATCACCCAATTAGTACAGGAGTATCGTGTGGTTAACACAACGATCCTTTCAGTCGTTATAACTGGTTTTCGTTACCTATCGTAGCATCCCAGTGAGCACCGGTCCCATACTGTCCTCACGCCCACATGCCCTTCTCTATAAGGACTCGAACCAGCGCGCATTCCGTAACTCTAGTTCTAGACAGGATGCCTTAGACTACGACGCCAGGGCGCGGGACTTTTAAATAAAGTAACGATCTTAAAATGAAGCTTTATGTATTAGAGATCGTTAAGGGTAAATCCTATAGTATATTAATGGTACAAAATTAAATATCGGTACGTTTACATGGCATTTTATTTAATGATTCTTTGAACTGCCGACGTTATCAGTGATTTTTCTACGGCGCGAAGACAAATGTCGAGATGAGCTCTAAAAGAAATGGATCACAGTCCTACATAACTCTTCGACATACTTACAAATGGCTTTTAATAAATCCGGAGGTTCATTGCCGCCCTCACATAAGCCCGCCATCGGTCCCTAACCTGAGCAAGATTAATCCAGTCTCTACCGTCATATCCCACCTCCCTCAAATCCATTTTAATATTATCCCCCCATCTACATCTCGGCCTCCTCGAAGGTCTTATTCCCTCCGACCTCACAACCAACACACTATATGCATTTCTGGATTCGCTCATACGTGCTACATGCCCTGCCCATCTCAAACGTCTGTATTTAATGTTCCTAATTATATCAGGTGAAGAATACAATGTGTGCAGTTCTGCGTTGTGTAACTTTCTCCATTCTCCTGTAACTTCATCCCTTTTAGCCCCAAATATTTTCCTAAGCACGTTTTTCTCAAACACCCTTAATCTCTGGTCCTTTCTCAAAGTGAGAATCCAAGTTTCACAGCCATATAGAACAACCGGTAATATAACTGTTTTATAAATTTTAACTTTCAGATTTTTTGACAGCAGACTGGATGACAAAACCTTCTCAACCTTCTCAACCAAATAATAACAGGCATTTCCCATATTTATTCTGCGTTTAATTTCCTCCCGAGTATCATTTATATTTGTTACTGTTGCTCCAAGATAGTTGAATTTTTCCACCTCTTCAAAGGATAAATTTCCAATTTTTATATTTCCATTTCGTACAATATTCTGGTCACGAGACATAATCGCATACTTTGTCTTTTCAAGATTTACTTTCAAGCCTATCTCTTTACTTTCTTCAAGTAAAATTTCCATGTTTTCCCTAACAGTTTGTGGAGTTTCTCCTAACATAGTCACGTCATCCGCATAAACAAGCAGCTGATATAACCCGTTCAATTCCAAACCCTGTCTGTTATCCTGAATTTCCTAACGGCATATTCTATAGCGAAGTTAAAAAGTAAAGGTGATAGTGCATCTCCTTGCTTTAGCCCGCAGTGAATTGGAAAAGCATCTGACAGAAACTAGCCTATATGGACTCTGCTGTACGTTTCTCTGAGACATATTTTAATTAAACGAACTAGTTTCTTGAGAATACCAAATTCAATAAGAATCTTATATAAAACTTCTCTCTTAACCGATTCATATGCCTTCTTGAAATCTATGAATAACTGATATACCCTTATACTCTCATTTTGTCTCCAATATATGTCGAATACAAAAAATCTGATCAATAGTCGACCTATTACGCCTAAAACCGCAATGATGATCCCCAATAATTTCATCTACATATGGAGTTAATCTTCTGAAAATAATATTGGACAACATTTTGTAGGACATCAACAAAAATTATTTTCCTCGAAAGTTACTACAGTTAGTCTTGTCCCGCTTTTTTAAAGTAAGGTACAATTGAATCAGGAATTTGCAAAAGGGACCAAATCCGTTTCTGGCTGTCCATACACTCTTCTCGGACTTCAACTTTAAAAGGAACCAAGTCCTATAGAATGTACACATTTAAATTGTGTATCAAAATGTTTCACTGTCAACAATCCAGATCCAAAAAAAAATTTTTGTTGTTTTCTTAAAATTTACTTTTTATTGGTCCCTTTTGCAAATTCCTGATTCAATTATGGACTTTGATTGTTACTCACAACAATAGTGAAAAAAATTATTTTGTTCCTAAAATCATTTTTTTCATTAAACGTCTCTGAGCTTTTCGTCAAAAATTCTTTCATTAAATTAAAAAAAAAAATACAATTATGCGTTACTTTTGAACCCCCTCCATCTCTCTATAGTATATATATATATATATATATATATATATGAGTTGTAGGCAAGTAGTTCTATCACAGGAGGATAGGATTAATGTAGTAAATAGTCCCGAATTATTATTATTATTATTATTATTATTATTATTATTATTATTATTATTATTATTATTATTATTATTATTCGTTATAAGGTTAGTATTGAACATTTAATTAGAAAAACTGTCAGTTGCTATGTATAAAGCTGGCGTAGTGGACTGGTTATTCCACGAATCCAGCTTGGAAGAGTTTACTCATGTTGAATAACTATAAAGTTTTCATGGGGCCGTGAAATATTTAAACATCGTAAAGTACAGTCGGCTTACCCCGACGCTACGTAGTAACGGAGAAGTAAAGCCACAAGATTATAATTTTAATGGTTTGTTAAATGACCTTACAATAAATTCAACTGACGCATTTTATTTAGGGTAATATAAACATGTACAAATATATTCCGTACTAACTCGTCTTCATTAGACTCGACATCATCATCCACGTTTTTCCCTCTTTAGATGTTTTACCTTTGCCAGCGTTTGCTATTGCACTCTACCACTTCAAGTAATTTAAACCTTACAAACCAGATAGATAAGTGGGGGGGGGGGGTTTCCCATGAAGTGGTGTTAATATAATGTAGGATTACCTTTTACGGCAACGGAAAAAATAATTATGCTCGAATAAGTATTCGATGCATTGACTGTGTCTACTACGCGGCATCGAATCCAGGCCTACACCGTAACTATCCGTACACTATTCTCGGATCATTCACACATTCACATTGAATTTGCTGTTATGAGATGTAGGATCAGTGCGACTTCAGATTTTATGGCTGGCAGTAAATAAATAGAGAATGAACAAAACTTCGCTACACCGTTTCATGACTATTTTTCTATCGGCGAACACCAACACAACCTACAATGGCATATGTACTTTGTTCATCGGCATTTCTTTTTGTGTTGGTGCATCTGCCAATAGAAAAATTTCCACGTAATGCTGTAGTGAAGATTTACTAGCAAGGTTTTATTCACTGTGTAAAATCTATATTCTGCCCTAGATCATACATATATAGATAGGTCGGCCTTATACGTTTTGAAGTTAACAACTTTTGTCAGGTTTACTATGCTGCCATCTAGTTGTTACATAAGGAGTCACGTCATAATTCCCATTTGAATTGCATTAGCGACTGTACTGCCATCTCGTGTTCGTTTACGGCGGACGGGTGGCGATCCTGGCGGTTGTTCTCTTCAAAGTGCAAACGATTTTAACATACCGATGACCTATCTGTTACATATATGATCTAGGATTCTGAATACGGTGTTAGATACTCGTAGTCACAACGAATACACAGACAAAAACAATTGACTGCTCATACCAAGTGTATGGTTTCGAAATTAAAGCTTGAAAGGTTTTCGAAATGTTAAGCAGCCACCGGCCTTCAAAAGAGAATGCTCATACAGCTGGCGAAGCGCGTTGAATACACAATGGGCTTCCATGAGGGTGAAATTCAGTTACTCCCTCCAAGTTCAGAAACGGTGTTGTTTCCTAATGTAAATTTTCACTCCATTAGTGTTATTGTGCGAAGCTAAATTTTTATATCTAACTACTATGAAGGTTTATATGTGCATTTAAGATTATGTTTCGACATGAGTTCATTAACAAGTTCTTTGTAAATTGAAAGTACATTTTACACTAGCCGTGGCGAGAACGTGACTCGCGAGACATTGTGGCTCGCAATGATAGCTGTGCATTTCGCTTGCTTCTAACCTTCGCCAACCCCCACCCTCTCACTCACTGGAGTCAAACTTCGTTCCATTTGTATTTGTCTCTGACCTGCGAGTGGCATACCTATGTCTCTCTCGAAACCATGTACGAAAGTTCCAAGTAGGATGGGAGGACGCATTTTTTCTGTCAATATGATGGGAATATTAAATGTATGATTTGTTCACAAGTATTACGAGGAAAACGGTTGTATAACATAAAACGGCATTATACTACATGTCACTCATGAAACAAAAGGTTAAGACAGTGTTGTTGTTGTCACCATCATCATCATCATCATCATCATCATCATCATCATCTCTGCACGTCGACACTTTTTCAGCAGATGTACGAATAATGCGGTTAGCTCTTCAATTTGAACTCACTGACTTACTATGTGATGTCAAATTAAAGCTAGATGTAAGGACTTGACAAATGTTGAACTTTCAAATCTTTACCAAAAAATAAATATCCGAAGCTTCGTTCTTTCGCTTGCTCTGTTGAAGCCATGTTCGCTACAACTTACGTTTGTGAAAAATTATCTTCAACAATTAAAATAGTAAAAACCAAATTTAGATCACGACTGACAAATACATTCGTGATCAACTACGACTGGCAGTAAGTGACATAATTCCTGATTTTGAAACTTTGTCGCAGAGACATTCTGAAGAGAGTTAATTTTAGGTTGTGATATTGTTCATTTCTTTCTTCATTACACGTAGTAAACATTAGTTTGTAGCCTTGTACTGTATAAAATTATATTTAAGTGCTAGACGTAAGGAAAATGAAAATCCGTTAATAACTCAGACAGTTGCTTCACTTCCCTTTCGGGTGTCCGCCTCCCTCCATACGTGCTATGCACGTTGCAGGTTACACAGTGGCTCGGCGCACGATTACATTTTTGCCACCGCTGGTTTACACGAAGAATGGAGGCTTTGGCGCTTGGTTTAAATCCCGTTGTGGACAGAATATATTTTATTAATTATCACCAGGATTATGCAATTACGCGTAAAAACTGTTTTCTACGTGACACGTAAAGTAAATTAGCGTAAAATACGTAGAAAGCGTAAAGTACGTATAAATACTAAATAAAAAGCATTAAAAATCTAGGTTTTTTCGGAAGTTGTTATTATGCATGACAGAAAACAAAAACGCTTTGAAAACAACCTTCCCCTTCAGAATTTTTATGTGCTTTTATCTTTTATTTCAGCATCATGAAAGAATGTAGATTAACTAAATAAGAGACTTAAAAATTTGGAGCATCCTTATTTTACGAAATAATAAAAACGTTTCTTTCGTTTCGGCTCATGAAGCTGGATCGTTATTAACTGCTACGCCGCTGTTCTAGGTATTTGCATATTCCAGAACGGAACATTACTCGGCAAATTGCGTAGCCGTGCGTCGCATCTAAGCGCCAAAGTCAATTGTAATGCAGTGCGCTTTCTTTCGGTGCGGATGCGGCGCGAGGTGACTGCCCTTTATGCAGAGGAGTAATAAAAATAGAGCTTATTATTTCGTTAATATTAATATTATATTTTTTGTAGAAAATGAAGCCATAATATTCTTTTTGGGAGTAATTGGGGTTAAGAGTAAAATATTTTGGTGAAATTGGAGTCTTGTGACGGGGAATTAATGGACACGGCCGGCGTGCCGGGTCTAAATCGTCTGTCAGCGGTCGGCCGGCGCGGCGGACGGCAGTGTGACAGCGCGTCACGGCATCGCGGTGATGAAGGCATAGCGGCGCGCGCGTGTTCTCAAATGAGGTGACAGATTGAGACGCTGCTATAGGGTGCCTCGCAACACTCTCTCCTCTACAGGGCGTTTCGACACACAGACACCTATTGCCGAACATTTTTTTTATTAATAATTTAAAGAGAAATAAAACTGATTTCTGAAATTTTCTTATTTATTTAAGAATTAACTAATCTTGATGGGGTTAGAGCTGAAATTTCTACATTTTCGTCCAAATTATCACTTTTTTACTTTCATACTTAAAAATACTCCAATGTTTTTATATCATATATGAAACCTCTCATTTACGGACATCGAAGGGACGTAACAATCTCTCCGCATCTGGGATTTTTATTGGGAGGGAGCCTCCCAAACTAATAGTAAATTTATAATATACATTATATATCCCTTCAGGCTTTAAATGAAATTTAAAAGACATGTTGGTTCAGAAAAGAGTGAATACAATTGATAATTATATAATAAATTTTCAATCAATACACTTTTCACTTTGTGAATTAGACTGCGTTCTCTTCTACCAACAGCATTTGCAACACAGCTTTTTCCATCCCTTTTAAATTTATACATTATATATAACATTTTAACATAGTTAATATCAAATTGTACAAATTTAATTTTAATGATATGACATAACGAGAATAATTAGCCTTAATTGTATAAGGTTAATATCATGCTGTGCCTTTCCTAGTTTTATATACATACGAGAATCTAACATCAGTGTTCAGCTTTACTATGTACAGTTTAAAAAAGAGGCACGAAACTTATATAATTGTAAATGCCAGCACGTGCATTACTTACCATATCATTAATTGTTAGATCAACTTACCACCTAATTTTAAAATTGTTTGCATCTCATGCACCTGATGATGACTTTTTAAAGTCGAAAATATTAGTGACTTTGTATTAAATATTGTGATGTAACAGATTATCTGACCTACAAACTGAAAAGTGTATTGATTGAACATTTATTATATATAATTATTAATTTAAATGAAATGCATTACTGTAGTTTAAGGGACCTGGGTAGTGATACTGTGCGATTAAAAAATTTCAATACAAAAGTTTAGTTGAATATTTCTAGGTTTCTAGTGCTCAGAAAGGAATAAAAATTTCCAGGCTTATACAATCAATCATTCTAAATTCAGTGGTATAAAAGAAAGCTAATTAGTTTCGTATCCAAGTGCAAAAGAAAGGCCTAACTGATAACCCGTTTTACAGCTTTGCTAGGTGTACCTCAGTCTTCAGGTGCACATTACTTGCTACTATCTTCACTCATATACCTTGTATTTTTTTAAGTTATCCAGTATTGTGTATTGTAAATTCCAAAGCAAAATTTAGTTAAATATTTCACCCCTAGTGAAACAGAAAAAAATATTGAATTTGTTTACAATTTTTTACAATTTTTAATGCATATACATTTTTTTCTCGTGTTATGTGTGTGACATTCTTAAAACCGTAGGTCTACAATGTAGAACATAGGCTGCAGAAAACACTGTAAAATGTCATGTAAATTGATTCAGTAATTTCAGAGAAAAATGCACTTAAGTTTGAAAATGTCAACTTATGGGAAAACTATATAAAAAAGAATGTATGAATTACATGAACTGCCAAATTTAAAGAGGTCATTTAAAAGGCTTATCTGCAGAAATGCCCTCCACAATATTTATATTGCTTTAAAGACCAGTTTTGTAATTTATTTTAAAACACAAAATAAAAAATAAAAAAGAAAATACAATACTGTGTCATGCAATTTCATTCTAGGTCTACAGTTACGCAGTACTGTAATTTACAGTTTTCAACTTAACCTTTACGTTCAGGTGCCATGTCTCTCGAAACAGAACAACTGATTGAAGTGAAGAGAATAATCCTATTAACCCTATCATGTGTCAGGTACAATTTCACGATCGCTGAAACCTGGACCCATCAGATAGGTTAAATTTTATTACTTTGTTTATCCACCCGCTTCCAACTAACAAGGGTTAGCCAGTTGGGCTAGTGGTAGCCTACGAGACCCTCATTGATTTCTTTCATTAAGGAATTTCTTTACAGTTCTCAAAACTAAATTTTCCATTTTGTAACACATTATCTTGAAATCCTAGTTCTGTCCGCAGTCAGGAGGTAAAGCAATTTCAAGTTTTAGGACTGTGAAACAGCTGTCCGTGTCCGTGTCTGAGTGTGTCCGTAAACGAGAGTTAAATTTATTGTTATTTCTATATTATTTCAGTTGGGACATAAAAATCTGTCCGTATATGAGGAGTTCCGTATCTTAGGGGTGTCCGTAAGGAGAGGTTTCACTGTAATATCGTTAAATGTGTCATACGGTCATTTTAAACCCCAAAATATTGTGCAGAACTATTCTAAGGTCAGTAGAATGTGCTATGTTTAAATGCTATTTACTCGCTTTCTATTTATTTATTTTTTTACGTGTTCATACGTACAAAATGCTCCTTGTGTCACGTATTTTGTCGTCTTACCTTGAAACTTTAACGATATGCTAATAAGTAGGCCCATACGAATAATTGAAATTGCTCTGGGTTTTAGTGTGAACTATATAGTAGTCAAATTAACACAAGTTAAAATTACAAATGAAACAAAGATCAAAAGTTTAAACAATTTTTGTGTAAATATATTAATCACACATCAAAACTCAGAGCAACTCTTGTCTATGTTTTTAGTAAGTACTGATCAAATTTCAGTTTAAAAATAAAAATTGCAACGCTAGGAGCATTATATATCGTATGTGACGATATCAGAACAATAAAATAATCATTAACGAATAAAAACCTATTAGACCTCTGAAGTTCAAATTTGGTATGGTAGCACTTGATAACTGTGTGAGTAGGTAAGTAATAGAAATCTGAAAAGATTGCTTCAAAAATATAGAAGTGGAAAATTTCATTAAAATCTGAAAAAGGTTGGTTAAAAAATATAGAAGTTGAAAATTTCATAAAAATCTTAAAAAGATTGCCTAAAAAGTATAGAAGTTGAAAATTTAATGAAAATCTTAAATAGATTGCTTCAAAAATATAGTTGAAAATTTCAGCCCTAATCATTCTTAAGTAGTCAGTTTGTAGCATATTTGCACGGGTTCTTTTCCAACAGGTGATTGGAGAATAATCTTCACTGCATTGAAGCCGAGTGTACTTATGTTCATTGCATTGTAGCAGTAGTAGTAGTAGATTTATTTCTACTGGCAGAGTTAAGGCCATAAAGCCTTCTCCTCCACTCAACCAGTATTAGAACAATAGCAGAAATATAGGAACAATATACAATTAATAATAATAATAATAATTGTGTTAACCATTTCGCCATACAATAGGCTTACTTCTTTCAAGTGAGTGATCATTAATATTAAGGGTAAACTGAAGTGAAATACCAGGAGATTGCGAAAATTCTCTCACTCTAAAACCTTGAAGTTATCTCCCTGATGCAAGCTACCAATTGTTTTATATGTTATATAAAGTTCATAGATGAATTCCGCATCAAATTTGGGTCACCTTAGTGGCAACACTTGGTGTGCATTCCTCACAGAGGTAGAAAGGCATATATCATTTGTAACTGTTATTTATAAAAGTCCCATATATTTAAAAAAGGAGCAGAAAAATTATACAATTATCATAATATATGATTGGTTATTTATTTTTGAACATGGGGAAGTTGTTCATTACGACCCTGTATCTCTGTGGGCAGTATTTAAATTACACCGTGATTCTGATGAAAGCGGGTAGACCACACTCGCTGATTGAATCAACCTGGGCGCAGTTAAAAAGTAAATGACCCGGGATTGACTCCTTGAAACAGCAATCATCGCGTTAATTAAGCGAAACCGGGACGTCTGCTCCACTGCAGAGCGGAACGAGACTTGGCACACTCAGGTATAAATACACCCGTCGCAGTATATAAGAGTTGGACTTGTAAAACATCTGAACGTTTCTATTTCTCCAAGCGAGGTGGTCCTGTCTCGTTGGATCATGGGTTACTAGGCTCAGATATATCATTCGATTTGCATTAAAAGTGTTGGTTATTAGCTAAATTCACCTTAAATTGAAGAGGACTTTGGCTACAAAACGATCTAGAGCAGAGTTTCTCAAAGTGTGTTTCACGGACCCCTCAACACTTCCACTTGTACTAAATGACTTCTAAATTTTATTTTACACTAACAGTCTTACTAATAAACCTTATAGAGTTTTTATACGAGACTTATGCAGAGTTGAGATAGAAAACTTTACTAATAAACCATGCATGAGCGATGGATGTATAAACAGGCTGTAACTATGCAATGGGAATTGCTTGTTTAAACGTTGTATATAGGGAAAAAATGGCCGCCCCTCTAACAGCTGTTTGTATCGACTGTTATTTCATGATGAGGGTTGCCTTGTAACCACAGAAGAACAAACCAAAGAGCATAGAATAATATTGCTGTAGCGTGTACTCTTTGACCAAAATATAGTGTGATAATCGATTAAAGCCAGGTCTACTATCGATACTTAACACGCCACACGAGACACGAGACTTATGCAGAGTTGAGACAGAAAACGTTACTAATAAACCATGCATAAGCGATGGATGTATAAACAGGCTGTAACTATACAATGGGAATTGCTTTGCAGTAGTTATATACACGAAACCCCTTGTTTAAGCGTTGTATATAGAGAAAAAATGGCCGCCCCTCTAACAGCTGTTCGTATCGACTGTCATTTTATGATGATGGTTGCCTTGTAACCACAGAAGAACAAACCAAAGAGCACAGAATAATATTGCTGTAGCTTGTACTCTTCGACCAAAATATAGTGTGATAATCGATTAAAGCCAGTCTACTATCGATACTTAACACGAGACACGAGACTTATGCAGAGTTGAGACAGAAAACGTTACTAATAAACCATACATAAGCAATGGATGTATAAACAGCCTGTAATTATACAATGGGAATTGCTTTGCAGTAGTTATATACACGAAACCCCTTGTTTAAGCGTTGTATATAGAGAAAAAATGGCCGCCCCTCTAACAGCTGTTCGTATCGACTGTCATTTTATGATGAGGGTTGCCTTGTAACCACAGAAGAACAAACCAAAGAGCACAGAATAATATTGCTGTAGCTTGTACTTTTGACCAAAATATAGTGTGATAATCGATTAAAGCCAGGTATACTATCGATACTTGACACGCCACACGAGACATATGCAGAGTTGAGACAGAAAACGTTACTAATAAACCATGCATAAGCAGTGGGTGTATAAACAGGCTGCAACTATACATGGGAATTGCTTTCCAGTAATTATATACACGAAACCCCTTGTTTAAACGTTGTACGTATAAGTTATAGAGAAAAATGGTCGCCCCTCTAACAGCTGTTCGTATCGACTGTCATTTTATGATGATGGTTGCCTTGTAACCACAGAAGAACAAACCAAAGAGCACAATAATATTGCTGTAGCTTGTACTCTTTGACCAAAATATAGTGTGGTAATCTATTAGAGCCAGTCTACTATCGATACTTAACACGCCACACGAGACTTATGCAGAGTTGAGACAAAAACGTTACTAATAAACCAAGCATAAGCGATGGCTGTATAAACAGGCTGTAACTATACAATGGGAATTGCTTTGCAATACAGGAAACCCCTTGTTTAAGCGTTGTATATAGAGAAAAAATGGCCGCCCCTCTAACAGCTGTTCGTATCAACTGTCATTTTATGATGAGGGTTGCCTTGTAACCACAGAAGAACAAACCAGATCACAATAATATTGCTGTAGCTTGTACTCTTTGACCAAAATATAGTGTGGTACTCGATTAGAGCCAGTTTTACTATCGATACTTAACACGCCACACTAGAGTACCTCAGATATTCTTTACCTTTTGTAACGAAGTAATGACGAAACTATGACGTAGCTGTGTAACACTTGTACTGTTATACGACATATGTAGTGATTATTAGTAAGGAATTTACACACGACTTATAAATGAGCTATTCATTGTATAAGTATAAGACAGTTAAACGTCTGTATATATAGTTTTTATTAGTAAGACCGTAAGTAAATAAATCAGTAGGTCTTCATTTGGAAATAAAGCACAGAATGCTGTAAAATGACATACTGGAATATACTAAAATACACATTTCATCCTCGAAATGCAATACAACAACCAAAATGTGCATTTTAACAAGTATTACCTAAAACATAAATGTGTTTAACAAAATAAAATTAACCTAGTTGTGACTGGAATAACTGTTAATATTCCATTACAATTTAGAAAGAAAATAAAAGTCTAAATAAAAATATGTCATATCGTAAAGTTCCAAATTCTATTAACAAAGAGCACAGAATAATATTGCTGTAGCTTGTACTCTTTGACCACATATGGTGTGGTTATCGATTAAAGCCAGTTGTACTATCGATACTTAACACGCCATACTAGAGTGCTCTACCGGATGCAATAGAGAACCTCAGATATTCTATTACCTTTCTTAACGAAGTAATTACGTCATAGTTTCTACTATAAAATGTCTACAAATACCGCAAGAATATGATTCGCTAATAACATAAAAATCACCAATAATAATAATAATAATAATAATAATAATAATAATAATAATAATAATAATAATAATAATGTTATTATTGCTAATTTAACCTAACATATTCTTCCTGTTCCCAAAAAGTTTTAACCTCGCTATAGTATTTTAGCGATCCTTAATATTTTGAAAAATATCCTTTCTCGAAACTTCATTTGTCCTCTATTTTACCATTCTTCCAATAGTCTTCGTGAGTAAGAAATGTAGGCCTATAGACTAGGCATACAAAAACACATCTACAACATATAATCCTCAATTCTGCAAGTAAATTTCAGAATACAAATCCTATTTCAGACAACACTACCGATTATAAACGCACCGACAACAAAAGCACCATAAAAAGAAACCGGAAAGAAGCAGGGACCTCACTAGTATCTGAAGATGGCTACAAATCAAGATGAAACTAATCAACTAAGTTTTATGATGTACCGAAGTACATTATGATATTTCCGTGCAGAAATTTTGCGTTACCATAATATGATGAAGGATAGATAGAACAGAGAAAATTCTCTCTGACACCGGGACCCGAACCCGGATTTTCACCTCTAGTGCTGACGCTTTATCCAATTTGTAAGCCACACCGGATTCCTCCCGGTGACGGAGAGAATTTTTCTCCGTTCTATCCATCCTTCACCATATGGTAACACAGAATTCCTGCATGGAAATATCATATGTACTTCGGTACATCACAATAATGTGATATGCGTAAATAATCACTTAGTGATTTAAGATGGTGCTCATCCCGTCGAAATACTTAGCCATTCGTAATGAGTGCACCTCTGTACATAGTGCGTTGGACATTGTGCCACTGTCACATATTCTTGGCACAGTGCTTGAGGATAGGCCACCAAAGGAAAAACTGAGAGATAGAACTTAAACTGAGAGGATTTGATCCGACATCGGGACTGGAATCCAATGTGGCTTACAGGCAAACATTCTGATGGGGGCAGTTAAAAAAGTTAAAAATTTTTCTTCCACCATATTAATAATGTGAAAGAAGTGCTTATAGGCCTACCTATTTTGGCCACAATACCGCAATTACGAGGCCGTTCAGAAAGTGATTTTCCTTGGAGCCGTTTACAGAAAAAAGCATAATTACACGGAAAGAATTATTGAAACAGATATAGGAATTGTTGCGCTATTTGTCAACATATCCCCCACTGAATTTGAGGCATTTGTCACACTATAGGATCAATTTTTGTATCCTTGTGTCATAGAAGTCAACCGCCTGGGATGGAACCAGCGTTTGACAGCCGTCTGCACCTCTCTGTCGATCCCATGAAATGACAAATGTCTCAGTTCCTGTGGGGAAAATGTTGAAAAAGTAGCTCAACAATTGCTGTGTTTGTTCCAATGAAATTGAAGAGTCCACTACAAGAATGATGGATGTCACTTTCTTGTCGAAAATGACTGTCAATGCATAGTTTAAGATATATAGAATGTAGATAGAGCGTTATATGACATTAACACTGATACTCATTGTCCAGTAATGATCGGAAAATCACAGTTAACCTTTGAGCGCTAAGCATTTCAAACTTACAATTGCTTCTTCTGCAAATGTATTCCAAATGACATCCATCATTCTTGCAGTGGACTCTTCAATTGTGTTTTCTTTCTGTCAACGGCCCCTGCCGAACTTATTTTTTTACGATTCTCGTAATTGCGGTCGAGTGGCCAAAATTTGTATAAGCACTTCTTTTGGCGTTATTAACATTGTGAAAGAAAAAAAACACTTTTTTTATCTGCCCCCATCAGAATGTTTGCTTGTTAGTGGATAAAGCGTCAGCACGTAGAGCTGAAAACCCGGGTTCGGATCCCGGTGCCTAAGAGAATTTTTCTCTGTTCTATCCAACCTTCATCATAATCAACACTAAAGGTACGGTCACACGTCGCTACTTTTGCTGCGCAACTTTTGTACTGCAGCTGCAAAGTTGCGTGTCGTGTTCACACGTGAACCAAAGGTAGAGTGCTGCACGCTACTTTTCGTGCTGCGCAACCCGAGTGCTGCAAAAGTTGCAACTGGAGGCTGCGAGTCTGTTCACACACAAGGCGCTTCTTTTGCAGCCGCAGTCATGCTGCAGGTTTCCATTTCCGTGTTGACTTCTTAATATACATTTTGTGGTTATGTTCGCATTATTAAGGAACTCATGCGAAAGCTTACTTATCTATTATTTGCTTTTCTGTCGTATCTAGTATTCAGAAATTGACATTATTTTTACTACAAAGCTTTTAAAAACGTCTATATACTTAAGGGAACACTCACCTATATTTTGGAACTTTTTTCCTATTTGACCAATCTTTTTCAAATTTGGAGAAAAAGTTTAATATACACATTGAAAGTAACATGCAAAATCTCAGCTCATTAGATCCAATACTTTTCAAAATAAAAAAATATTTCAATTTTTAATCAATCATTAATTGAAATATCACTTTTAATTATCATTTTTATTTTTTTGGCTTTGTGCATTTGACTGTGACTTCTCAATGAATAGGGGAAGAATTGTGCATATTGATTTAGTTCTGTCACGTAAATTAGTGTAGAAATTTAATTTTTATTTCTATGACACTTTTTCTCCAATTTTTAAGTTGAGTGTCTCCTTAAATTATAACCAACAGTATATTCACGTAATCAATGTTGCCAACCCTCCTGTTTGGAACTACGCTACGGAAAATTTTAAAAATGAATTATATCGTCAGCAATTATGTTCAGACTGTGTTGTGTACTCGTATTTAATAACTGTTACAAATAATTTATTTTCATCACATTTAACATTAAAATATATCCAAACAATAAAAGTATCATTGGCACATTTGGGCGGTAACACTGGTTGCAACCCTGAGAACCCTGTTCACACGTCGCTACTTTAAGCTGCGCGCAGCATGGAAAAGTAGCGGGCAGCAGGTTCGGCAGCCGCTACTTTTCAGGTTGCACCGTTGTTCACACGTCGCAGTACGAGAGTTGCGCAGTTTTTGTACTGCAGCGCTGCAAAAGTAGCGACGTGTGACCGTACCTTAAGGTAAATAACCAACAAATTGACCAACTCTCAAGAATGTATCATTCGAGAATATGATGCAAAGACTGCAGCGGTTGTGATTTGATTCAATAGCAAGGAAAAGGGTGTGTGCATGACCTTGTAAGCTTTTCCTTCTATCACAGAAAACTTTTTTACGTAGGTGGAAGGAAGACAGTGACGCGGGTGCAGTAGGGCTGTTGGGGTTGGGGGGCAAGGGGCGCGATACCGCACACGTCCAGAACCCTGGTAGACAGTTTGTGGGTTGGAAACTTTGTTCTGTAGGAGCAATGTGTCAGGCAGAGAACATGACAGACAGACAGACGGACAGACGGTCAGCTACAACATGCTCCACATTCAGTAGGCGTGGTTGGAAAGTTCCTGCAGGAGGAGGGGGTTACACTGAAACTAACATGATGACGGGGGTATGAGGTCAGTTCTGGAGGCCAGGCGAAGTAGAGTTTTGACCCCCTGCTGCGAACGATCCCTCATACTCCCCTGTCACTAAAAAAAAAGGAGTGGGAGGGTAGGAGGTACACATCAGTGCAAGGCTTTTGAAGTTAAGCGAGAACAAACGATAAACTTCAGAAAAATGCTGATGCTAATACAAACGAGCCGAGCGGCTTTGCTGACAGACAGAAAAGAGAAAGGGGGAGGGGGCTCGTTATGTGGGGCCATAACCTCAAAGAGGACGCTTGTACCGTCACACTCAAAACTTGTGCAACGAACAGTTTTAAAATTTGCAAAACATTTGCAGGAATTAATCCGTACGAAAAATCTAACTTAGTTATTCTCTGTGCCAGGATTAGCCAACCTTTAGCTACAATAACACTCTATCAGTTTTAATAACAACGGCTTTCCACGTCTAAGGAGTTCAAGATTGGAATACCGGTACTTAAAAAAGAAATCCTGTACTACTGTTATATGTTTTTTTTTTTTTTGCCTTTCAATTAATTAATTTTATTTTTATTCACTTATTTAATACTTTACACTTGAGCTACATTAGGCATTGCAGCCCGAAAGAGCAGAAGCTCGTGCTCGGGCGCAGTTCAGATCAGTTATACAAAATATATCACAAAATTAAGAGAGTTCATTGAGCACAATAACATTAATAAATGGTAAAATAATACAGCATGTAATAATAGGCTCTATATACAAATAGAAAATACAAAAGTGCATAAATATTAGAGTATCAATTTTTAACTCTATTAGCTTAAACAATTTAATAATTAATCTGATTTGTTTCTTAAATCTATGTGTGTTAAGTGTAATTAGCTCAGGGTAAGCTCTAATTAATGTATTATATATTTTGCGTCCAAAACTTCTACTGTGTTTTAATCCAGCAGTTGTGTGGCATTTGGGAGTATTTAGAAAGAAACTGTAATTTTGTCTCATATGGTATTCGTGAGGATCAAATTTAAATTTATATGTACTGTTACTTCTCGCATTCCATTGTTCCTTCAAATCATACGTTTGCTACAAGCAATGGCGTACGCAGAATTTTGTCAAGTGGGGACGGGGGTCATAAAATTGTTTACAATTTACATTATCGGTATTTTAAATTTTGTGTAATTATTATTATTATTATTATTAATATTATTATTATTATTATTATTATTATTATTATTATTATTTTATTATCATCATGTTACGGTATATTTATTAATATTATACAGTCTGATCCGTTTGCGTATGGATAATATTAATTTATTATTATGAAGCTATTATGATAGTAGGAAAAATTTCTTGCTGGTTATATTATGATTAAATAATGGGTGTTTCATATATGACAATTAACAATGCATAATCTGAAAGGACAAATGAAAATCGTAGATGGTTAAATGGCTACTACAAATCAACAGCGGGCACAATGTGTTCTTTGGTATGCTAAATTTGAAAGTGTTAAAAGAGTTCAAGGAATTTCGACGTAATGTGCGTAATGTACCTAAATACGATTCCATAATGTTGTGGTATCGAACATTGGTAGAAACAGGTTCTGTGTTAAAAAAAAAAAAAAAAAAAAAAAAAAACATGCAGGAGGTCGCAGGTGAAACCCAGTACGAGAAGAAGCTATCTCTTGGCTTGGTCCCCAAACTCCCCACATCTACCCCTCCTGACTTCTTCGTGTAGGGTTTTGTTAAAGACATTGTCTATTCACAGTAACCCAGGAACACTGATGATCTGGGAGTAAAAATTACTCAAGCTTTTCAACAAATCACCCCTCTTATGTTACAACGGACATGGGCTGAATTGCATCACCGTTATGAGTTGTGCAGGGTGCGCAATGGGGGTCATGTTGAGCTCTCAGGAATCTCCCGTCTTCCAGTGTTGTATGCACAAAGTTTCAACAAATAAAGTTTAGTAGTAAATGTTTCACGGTGTTTTATTTTATCCATATCCAAACGGATAACTCATATGCATGATTAGGGCTAGGATTTTGTGGTTTGGAAAAAATGTCCTAAAACAATGCATTTATGACCTAAAAATCTTTCAAAAATGCCCTTAATGCCCATAAAATTGATCTTACATAATTGTCTTAGTAGGAAAAGAGGTTTTGTACTACTTAATATTTAGACTAGTAATTAAATTAAATTTTACATATTTTTTTCTAAGTAGCACACTTTAATTAATTATTTTATCTGATGTAGTTTCCATGTATGATGTTCACCTCAGCGTCGGCATGTGGACGTGAGGTCAGCAATCGGGTGGTCGGTCTTGGCCCTTCATGGGCTGTAGCACTATGGATTTACTTTACTTTTAGTTTCCGTGTAGTCTACCACAAGGCCACTCTTATCCAGAATTAGCAGGTATAGAGGAGTCTATATTGAAGGGGTGGTTGGACTGATCCATTACGTGGGGTGTACTACGTTAAAATGACAATATTTGTGTAGAAAAACGATTAAAATATTATACAAAATAATAATGAGTATTAATGGACAAAATACAAGTATGTAAAGAAAATATAAAAGGAAATAGACATTATTTTACATTAATAATAGGGATTTATGGCCAAAATTAAGTGAAAATGCCCAAAAATGACCGAATAAAACAAAAGATGCTCGAGTTGAAACAGGAAAAAAATGCAAAAAAAAAAAAAAAAAATCCTAAACAAATATTATAAAACATTATATTAAACATTATATTGTATTCAGGACCCTTGTGGTCACTCAAATTCTTTGAGCTGATATCTTTAATGATTAAATAAAACGTTGTAGTTTCTTAAAAAAATTTGTCTTAAAACACTAAGTTTATCACATAATACATAAATACTAAAGCAGCTATGTTTCTGGCTTACTAGGAAAAAAATGCAATTTCATCAAAATCCTAGCCGTATACATGGTATTTTTTAACGGAGGCATTCATATCAACATTTTAAATCCGAAAATATATATGCAATATTTTCAACCGAAAATTCATGGGTCTTCATAACATAGAATATGTACGTCATATTTTCGGTAGCGGTATTGGCATCAATTTTCCATTTTAAATTCGAAAACATGTAGGCCTACTGATGTTTCCCGCAAGGAGATTTGAATCTATTTACGGTTTAAAATAGGACAATTCATACGCGATTATTTTATTCCTAGGAAGAATCTTGTACAATATACGATATTTTTGTAGAGCGGGAATTCATATCTATGAGCCGATATGTCATGGGCATTCGTTTGTTGGCTGGGTAATACTCGCAGGTTTATAATTTTAAATACGAGAGCCGATATGTCATGGGCATTCGTATGTTGGCTGGGTAATACTCGCAGGTTTATAATTTTAAATACGAGAGCCGATATGTCATGGGCATTCGTATGTTGGCTGGGTAATACTCGCAGGTTTATAATTTTAAATACGAGAGCCGATATGTCATGACATTCGTATGTTGGCTGGGTAATACTCGCAGGTTTATAATTTTAAATACGAGCCGATATGTCATGGGCATTCGTATGTTGGCTGGTAATATTCGCAGGTTTATA
Source organism: Periplaneta americana (assembly GCA_025594305.2). NCBI lineage: Eukaryota > Metazoa > Arthropoda > Insecta > Blattodea > Blattidae > Periplaneta > Periplaneta americana. Next base: position 145,997,609 of record JAJSOF020000011.1, on the reverse strand, counting down.
ATTTTAAATACGAGAGCCGATATGTCATGGGCATTCGTATGTTGGCTGGGTAATACTCGCAGGTTTATAATTTTAAATACGAGAGCCGATATGTCATGGACATTCGTATGTTGGCTGGGTAATACTCGCAGGTTTATAATTTAAATACGAGAGCCAATATGTCATGGTCATTCGTACGTTGGCTGGGTAATACTCG
>JAJSOF020000011.1:145958753-145982427 GCA_025594305.2 Periplaneta americana | reverse complement strand
GAAACGAACGCAGATATTGTGAACACGCTGTAGTCTATGGCAAGATCAGTATTTAGATTCGTGAATCTCTATTCACGAATCTAAATACTGATCTTGCCCATAGACTACAATAATCGAAATTTTTCTGGTCATCTAATGTTTAATATATTCTTCCTAAACATCTATTCCTGAATGCTCGCAATTAATTTTTTTCCTTTCACAACTTATAACAAAACAGACAGCGTATATTACTGCAAAATTTATTGCTGTTCCTAATGAAAAAGTAGGAAAGGATGGCTGTATCCATGGCGATAATTCTCTTTATCAGTTCTGATAGCAAAAACACTAAAGTACGCAGTAATACACTGAACTAGATGATGACGACATCCTTATGTTCTTTTCGGCCATTTTTCGTCCTATCACCATCCACTCCTCTTCGTTCTCTCTTCTTTTTCATCACTATTTCTCTCTGCCGGCCGCCATTGCATGCGGAACGCCCACCACATCATCACAGCCATTTTCACCTCTCCATCCCCGCTGTTTTTTGTTCTTGCCACGTCCGCCACCATGACGGGATTTGTTAACAATGCCTGATGAGGCTTTATTCTTCTTCCCTTCTAGTTCTTATATCTATTATTAGGTTAAGGTTCTTAGGTTTATAACTCCCGTCTCACCAGCGGGGATCTTTCCTATCTCCGTGGTCCTGTCCCACGGTTTCGAGCGCGACTTCCAACTTGTGTGGCCCGACAGGGCGCCCAGCAACGAAGCAATAGTGGACCCTTCATACTGCCCCTATATGCAAGTCTAGGTGCGGAGCCCGGACCAGTAGTCATGTACACTCACGTAGAACCCCAATGGGGGTCCGGAGCGACTTAAACGTCCCGGTGACCGACTCTGCTCGCCGGGGCGGATATATCGCTCCGACGTGTTACCGCTGACATATGGGTGTCGCAGTGTAATCAACCACAAGTCCCCTGAAGCTGCGTGCGGTCTCGGATTGCTCCGGCTTTGGGAGGGTCGGTCGGAGTTAGCCGCAGTAGTCTGGCACTTGTATTCGGTGTAGAGTGGGAGCCACGGGCGGTTATTCCCGTGGTAGGGGCATAAAACTGCGACACGCCTCTGGTGTAAGACTTGCCATTAGGTGTGTAATGACCAGTTTGAAGGGTAACTTGCGTGAAGTGGGTTGCTTGGGATCGGGCTGTGGGGGTCCCCACGGCCGGCACAGACCGCGAAGAATTTTAGGGTGTCTTTTTCTTTCGCCCCCGGTGGCAGGCTGACGCCGACAGTTCCGTAGGGGGCCAGTTCAAAATGGCCTCTTCGCGCTCCTCTTCTCCTCCCTCAGAAAAAATAATAAAAACAGAAGACGAATTGATACGACTGGTGGTCAAATTTTGACGAAAATTGCTATGGACTTGGACCCTGAGAAAGTAACTGTCAAAGTGCCGCCTCCGAAGTTTATCAGTATCACCTTGACGGAACAGAAAAGACAATGAAAACATTAGTCCATTTTACGTGAGACGCGCACTCGACGGACTCGTTGGGAAGGTCAAAAATGCAACTCGCCTACGCAACGGTAGTCTCCTCGTCGAGACGGTATCTCCAAAACAGAGTGAGATGTTGTTGAAAGCGAAGTTGCTAGGTCTTACCCTATTAAAGTCGAACGGCACTCCTCGCCAAACACCACGCGGGAGTAGTGCATACGGATTCTCTGGACGGTATGTCTGATGAAGAGATCCAACTAGAACTGGCGGAACAGTCTGTGTCCAAGGCTTACCGTTTATTACGTAAGCGGGACGGACAGACTATTCCGCTGAGCACTGTCTTTGACCTTCGAAAAGCCTGTCCAACCAGAGTACATCCTTGTCGGGTACGAGCGTGTCCCAGTTCGTGCGTATGTGCCGAACCCAATGCGGTGCTTTAGGTGCCAACGGTTCGGACATACGCAAAAACGTTGCACAAACAACATCGTATGTGCAAGGTGCGGCGGTTCTGACCATGGGGAATCCCCGTGTGCCAGCGCCGAGCACTGTGTGAATTGTGCTGGGGACCACGCCTCCAATTCTAAAATTGCCCGAAGTATATGGTAGAGAAGGATATCCAAGAACTGAGAGTCCGAGAAAATATTACGTTTTTCGAGGCGCGTAAGCGTATTTTAGATCAACAGAAAAATGCGACGGAAAAGTCCTATGCAGCAGTTTTGCAAAAGGCAACACAAGCAATAGATGTATTTACGCAAACGCCACCTCTTGTTAGTATACCTGGGAAGCGTATTGAAAGCGCAACCCAGACGTATGTAGACGTTGCCACTCAGACTGCTGAGTCAGACGACTCGTGTGGCCTTGACATAAGGCCTTATATTCCAAAAAGATTATTACCGTGGCGACAGAGAAAGACTCTACGCCTGGTAGATCGCCGCGACGTCGCGCTCCCCTGTTCTGGTGACGGGTCGAGATCACGGTCTCGATCAAGATCTTGATCGGGCGTCCGGCGATCTGCGAGCGAATCCCCACGGTCGAAGACCAAGCAGTCTCAGTCAACGGCACGAAATCCTAGAAAAGATAAGAAGAGAAAATCACCCGTGAAGCCACCATGATAATTTAGATCCACATAATGACTGATATCATACAATGGAATGTGAACGGTGTACGCAGCAGATATGCAGAACTACAGCAACTGATCTATCGTGAGAACCCTGCTATTTTATGTCTACAGGAGACACACCTCCGACCTGAACATTCCCTGAAAATCTCGGGATACAATGTTTACCGATATGACCATCTTGCCGGTATTCGTGCTAACGGAGGTTGTGCCCTCCTTCTCCGCCAGAATATCTTTTCCTCTGTTCTAAACATTAACAGTCCTCATCAATGCCTAGCTGCCAGGATAACCTTACCTACCATACAGTTTTCAATAGTCTCCGTTTATATGCCCCCAGATACACCCTTTACAGTACTTGAAATTCAACATATTCTTTCACAGGTACCTGCACCATATCTCTTGGTGGGGATTTCAATGCATCCCACCACTCTTGGGGCTCAAATTCCGATGACGACAGAGGAAATAAAATAGCAGAGGTATGTACCCGTCTAAATCTTGTTACCCTGAATTCAGGGGAAGCAACACACCTTTCCTTGGCTTATGGTACATACTCCATGATAGATATCTCCATTTGTAGCCCAGTTTTGTCACGCATTTCGAATGGTCTGTGATTCACGACCTACATGGTAGTGACCACTACCCCATCCGAATGCGTATGTCCGCTTTACGTCCTGCGGAATCTCGATCTCCAAACTGGGTTCTTAAAAAGGCGGACTGGGTCGGATTTTCGGAGTCCATATCATTCGAAGATAACGGACATGAAAGTGTGGACTCCGTAGTAGACCATTTCTCAAATATGGTTATCAAGTCAGCGGAATTATCTATCCCCCGGTCGTCCTGCAGGCCAAAAACGCTTCTCTGTCCCCTGGTGGTCGGATGCCTGCAGAGATGCAATCCGAGACCGCCGATGTGCCTTACACCAATTTGAGCGCCATCCGACCTAAGAAAATTTTGTCCAGTTTAAACGTCTTCGAGCAAAAGCTCGTCGCACTGTATGCGATGCTAAGAAGACGTCCTGGACAAACTACGTCAATTCAATGAAAAGGAATGTCCCATCTAACATCGTATGGGACAAAGTCCGCCGAATAAGGGGGAAACGTAGTTCTGTAATTCCGGGAATAATAAGCAATGGATTAACGACCACCAGTCCAATAGAAATTGCAGAAATATTCGCTACCTCGTTCGCACAGATTAGCAGCTCAAATAATTATGACCCGGAATTTCTGAAAATCAAAGATGCTGCGGAAAACGAAACCTCAATTTTATATCAGATAATACAGAGTACTACAATACACCGTTCACATCCGAGGAGCTGGAGGCGGCACTAGGCACATCCCCTGACACCTCCCCTGGTCCTGATAACATCCATAACCAAATGCTTCGCCATCTTCCGCCTGCTGGAAAATCCTTTCTTCTGGGAATGTATAACAGAATCTGGACTGAGGGAGTGTTCCCATCTGCTTGGCGTTCCGCCATTGTAATCCCCGTCCAGAAACCAGGAAAGGATCCTTCTTTGTCTGGAAGCTACAGACCAATTTCTCTCACCAGCTGCGTATGCAAGGTTATGGAAAAGATGATAAGCAAACGCCTGATGTGGGTACTCGAATCGGAAAACCGATTATCTAACATCCAATGTGGTTTTCGTAAGCACAGATCCGCCGTAGACCATCTTGTTCGGCTAGAGACCGCCATTAGAGATGCTTTCCTCAAGAAGGAACATCTTGTGGCGGTCTTCTTTGATCTAGAAAAGGCTTACGATACCACATGGCGGTATGGCATTCTGCAAACTCTGCATGACTGGGGACTTCGTGGTAATCTACCAACGTTTATTGCGAAGTTCATGGCAGAGCGGTATTTCCGAGTTCGAGTAGGCACCACACTTTCTAACGAACACCTCCAAGAAAACGGCGTTCCGCAGGGTTCTGTATTAAGCGTTCTTCTTTCTGCATTGCGATCAATGGAATTGCCCACTGTGTGGGTAACCGAGTATCTTCTCTGTTGTACGTTGATGACTTCAGTTTATATTACAGCTCCCGATATCTTCCGTCCATCGGTCGACATTTGCAGCTGGTCATCAACGTACTATCAGAATGGGCTGTTCGCAATGGCTTTAAATTCTCCACTCAGAAGACGCAGTGTGTCCACTTTTACAACCAACGTGGACTACATCCACATCCCGAATTGCGTCTGAATGGAGTGGAATTGCAATATACAGACACTGCGAGATTCTTGGGCCTTATCTTTGATTATAAGTTAACGTGGGAGGCGCATATACGTGATTTGAGAAGGCGTTGCGAGAAATCCTTAAACATCTTACGCCTTTTGTCAGGGGTCCGATGGGGTGCAGACCGTACAGTGCTTTTACGCCTTTACCGAGCTCTTATTCGATCAAAGCTGGATTATGGGTGTTTTATTTATGGCTCAGCAAATAACTCTAAATTACGTCTTTTAGATACTGTACATCACCATGGATACGACTCGCTACAGGGGCCTTCCGAACCAGTCGGATAGCGAGCCTGTATTGTGAAGCAGGAGAACCATCACTGTATCGGCGACGTCATATTTTGTTGTGCTCATATGCTGTTAAGCTCCGCTCGCAGCCTGAGCACATCTCTTACGACTCTTTCCATCATTCGTCTCTTTACGGCCGATACAGTGAAAATCCACGGAGAACTCGTCCAGCAGGTGTGCGGTTTCTTGAACTGCTCTCTGAGCTGGATATACATCTACCATCAGTCCGCACACTGGAGTATACCACCACTCCACCGTGGATTATGCGACGTCCATGTTTGATATAAGTCTGAGCCGCTGTTTTAAGAATTTTACACCAGCTTTTGTTTATAGACTTCGTTTTAGTGAACTTTATCCCGATACCCAAATTATTCATTAATTTTTACTGACGGATCCCGGATAAATGATTGTGTTGGTTGTTCCTTCGTTACAAATGGAGAGATATTTAAATACAGACTAAGCCAATATACTAGTGTTTTTACTGCTGAACTCTATGCTTTTTACAGAGTTTTATTGTTTTTAATTAGGCAACCTCGGGGCAGATTCCTTATCTGTTCCGACTCTTTAAGTGCCATCCAGTCCTTGCAGTCTTTTAATTGTGATGATCCGCTTGTCTTAAGAACTCAGCAGCTGCTCCATACTCTCCTTTGCTCTGATTATGAGATTGGAGTAGTGTGGATTCCTGGCCATGTAGGGATTGCAGGAAATGAGGCCGGGATGCTGCAGCCAGGGCTGGTGCACAGGATGGCTCTCTGGTATATTGGCGCGAGAGGTGGCAGGACATTCGAAACTACTTGAAATCTAAAATTTGGTGGCAATGGGAAGGAGAATGGTCTGCACAAGAGGGAAACAGATTACGAAATATAAAAAGAATACTGTTAGAGTTTGGGATTCGTCTACAAGAGCGTCGCGACACGAGGAGGTTTTACTCACCCGGTTGAGGATTGGCCATTGTCATCTGACACACGGCCATCTCCTACGTGGCGAACCTCAGCCGGAGTGCGATATGTGCCATGTTCCACTTACGGTGGAACACTTTTTATTGCGTTGCAGGAAATATGACCATGCACGGAGGCAATATGGAATTCGGCCGACATTACGTGACGCTCTTGGAAATGATTTTAATTGTGCAAATGCAGTTCTGAGATTTTATCAAATACAGGTTTGGATAAGGTGATTTAGTTTTTATTGATCCGTTTTACTCATCCTCCGGACCCTTTACATCCGGAGGTTTCATTTGTTGTTTTATATTTGATTTTACATTGTTGACATTTCGGACTTTATACACCCGAATATTTTATAAAATTCTATGGTTTTAAAATATGATTGACAAGTTATCCTCGGTGGCCTTAGTTTTATTGTTTTATTTGTTCGTGTTGAATACCACCTAGTGTGGTAGAATTGCTCACTTTTATGATTCTGTAGAAATCACCTTATGTATACTGCATTTGTGTGCCTCGTTTTATCGTGACAACGCTTTTTAGTTCTTTTAGCACTCTGATTATTATATTATTTATGTATTTGTTACATTAAGAATTTTAGATAAGGGTGCAAATAGCCATAGTAGCTGACGCGCCCTTCTTAAACCCTACTACTTCATCCTTATGTGAATTGTGAATTTGATTGTTCTTCCCCCTCTACTCTTCAAATATCATTATTTTTAAAACTAAAAAAGAAGAAGCAGGACTCTGTCAGAATGCAGAAAAAGTTCCGTGGCGTCGCTCTGGCACGACTACACCCATGTTTACGTTTGCATAGTGCACTGCCATGAATAAATATTTAATAGGATGCGAAACTGCGGTCAGCACCATCTGGCGGCGGGGGCTGAAATAAGATGATCAGCGTCCAACGTCGTAGGTGGTGAACATTAGAACTACGTGTTGGGTACATTACCCAGAGTTCTCTATTTATCCGTTCGAGATATTGCTCGAAGGTACAAGATGGCAGACAGAAACTTGCTAATAAGTGAACATAAAATGATTCTACGTGTGTATAAGCAGTGTAGGCCTATGTTAAACAGTGATGTTTATGGACGTTGTAAAAATAGTGTTGTTGAATGTATTGTAAAGTAATAGTAATATAAAAAAATTGAACTATCTAAGTAGTTCTTGCAGACTTTTCCATTGCGCTGTACAATAAATACCCAAAGAATACAATCCCAATTATCTAACCTTTTGCTTTATTTTTTGTCTCTGTCTGGTTATATTTTAATTGGGTAGTGTAAAATAGATCGTCTCTTTTATCTTCCTGTTGACTCGGTAAGAATTTTCAGTAGAAGATGCTGTGAGGAATAAAAATATAAATTTTATTTTAAATTGGGTTAGTTTTGAATATCGATGAGGGTGGGAGGGAATACTTTCTGCACAGTTTAACATTTTCGTCACCAGGTGCGCTGCTAAATGCATGGAGTAATTAGTTACTCTTTTCGCTACTTGGTGCGCTGCTAGATGTAATAACGCCCCTCCTCCCAACAGGTGGCAGCAAGATCAATTTCTACAACAGCGCCTCTAGTATGTGTTACGGGAAACTCAGTAAGTTTCGTATCGTATTATATATTCATCCATGGCACTGCCTACCCCGACTTTACTTCCCTCCTGAAGGGAGCATGGCATTCAGTGCAGAGAATCGTGATCGTGTGGAGTGGCGTGCGCGGCCGATGCGATCCGATCCGGTCCGGTCCAGCCTCCGCTGCTTCGTGAGCAGATGAGAGCTCTTTTATTTCGTGCTGGCACAGTGGCTGGCTGTCTGCCTGCTCATTGCCCGGTATACGCAACTCCTTCCAAATATTTAATCGATCAAGACTCTTCTATCTCCGGTGCCAGGAGGCAGGACTTCGATTCGAACGCATCCGGGGAGTCACTGCATCAGATCGTGTGCTTGAAGCATTAGCTCTAACGTCCGGTCTTCTTTCCACCTTGTGACTTGAATTCGTTGATGTGTAAATCTGTCATGAGTAGGGCTAGGATTTTGATGACCTAAAAATCATGAAAAAATGTCCTAAAACGATGCATTTATGATCTAAAAATCTATCAAAAATGCCCTTAAAATGCCCTAAGAGCAGCTAAATTACGAGGGCTAAGAGCAAATACTGGTAATTTTCGGCGCTGGACCCTGGATTCATTTCGCCGGTATTACCATCTCCATCTCACTCAGACATCATAGCAGTTGATAAAGCGTCGTAAAATAACCGACTTAAAATAGATGATTGCAGTGCATATACAGGAGCTGATTAACGGAAGGGTTCTCGAAATGAATAAAAAGGAACTTTGGCACGTTTATTCGAAGCAATAGTCGACCTGGTTGGCGAGTTGGTATAGCGCTGGCCTTCTATGCCCAAGGTTGCGGGTTCGATCCCGGGCCAGGACGATGGCATTTAAGTGTGCTCATGTCAGTAGATTTACTAGCATGTAAAAGAACTCCTGCGGGACAAAATTCCGGCACATCCGGCGACACTGATATAACCTCTGCAGTTGCGAGCGTCGTTAAATAAAACATAACATTAACATCGAAGCAATACAGTCTGCACTGCCATTCCCATTCTGATGGCGAAGTGCATCAACCTTGGTTAAAAAGCAGTAATCATAGGTTACGAAACGACGGTTAAATAGTGACCGTGGTTAAAATGTAATTTCTGTGCACCATTCAGAATCAGCGATTACTTAAACTTTGTTAGTTGACACCTCATTTAATCAGCGTAAAGTCTATGATGGTACACTGTTTCTACAAAATTACTAAAGGAAAGCATCCATTCCTCTGCAAAGATAATAGTCAACGTCTGAAAACGACTGCTCTTAGTCCGCTCTACATCGAAACGAACGTGTCCAATATTTTCGCGTTGCATTTGTTTGCCTTTGGGTGCTGTTATGTTTGCGAGTTGAATTTCTTTGTTTTTCATTACTATTAGGTTAAAATGGTACAAAATGGAAAATTAAATGCAAAAATGATTATATCCCAAGTGAGTTTGAAATATTGATAGACTTAAAATATTACTACGAAAAGTGTGTACGATTTATTACTCCATACCAGGGAACTGTGCATTATCCTAAGATCCATCCATAACCTCTCTTCGTTCAGCCAGTGACATAGAGAAAGATATAGTCGAATACAGTATTCCCTCTTAAAATGCAGATAGTATATTAATAATAATAATAATAATAATAATAATAATAATAATAATAATAATAATAATAATAATGGTTTATTTAACCTGGCAGAGTTAAGGCCATACGGCCTTCTCTAACACTCAACCAGGAATAAAACTGCGTTACAAAAACACTACAAATTTACAAAGTACACAACAATTTTACATACAAAACTGAATAAGATAATAATAATATAACGTAAACAACAAGAAGTAGAAATCAGATATAATATATAACATATAGAAAGAAAGAAAAAGCATAACATATGAACAGTAGGTGAAGATAAATGAGACATGCAAAGTATTAAAAATAAGACAGTTATTGATGATAATAATAATAATAATAATAATAATAATAATAATAATAATAAAATAGTGAAGTACAAAGCATACAATGAATACAATATTTTTAGGTACACACAATAAAGAAAATTATAATTACATATAGCTCAAGTTATTACATTAGGGGAGAGTCGGGTAGTATCGGACAATGCGTTTTTTTCATCTACCACCATATGGTAGTACCTGAATGACAGGTTACGTTTCTCTATGCGACATCACAGAAACGTAACCATGTCAATCAGGTACTATCATCGTGTGGTAGATGAAAGAAACTCACTGTCCGATATTACCTGATGTCCGATACTACCCGACTCTCCCCTATAGATATACCATTATCGGGAAATATGAAAACAAAAAGATAAAATAAGTTAAATATCACTAGAACATAAAAAGAAAATGTGAATACATGGAAACATGCAATATCAGTATTTTAAGTGACCCATTTGTTGCAGCAGAAATGACACTAGATTTTGATAAACGAAATCCTCCTGAAATGTTCTGTCACCTAATTCCTCGTAAGAACTCGCTCTTTTCACTAAAGAAACTTCTCGCTCACCATTATCTTTATCCAAGTAATTCAATTACTGCACAATAATAATCGTATTCGAAATAATCACCGCCATTTTGTTTTACTTCGCCTACTAATAACTAGTTAACTCCTTTAACTGCTCGAATATGGCCGGTTAGAGATTACCGTGGTTAACCTCCTATTTAAGTCCTAACCGAGGTAGATGCAGTACAGTCGCTAATGCAATTCAAATGGGAGTTATGACGTGACTCTTTACGTAACAACTAGATGGCAGCATAGTAAACTTGACAAAAGTTGTTACCGTCAAAGCCCATAAGGCCAAGCAATCTGGGTATATATCGATGGCTCAGAACGAGACTGTTACAACTCAAAAAATTCACTTTTTGAGTTAATACCATCATTTGAACACTTGAATTGAGAACTATGCTATGTGAAATTGTTACAACTCTAAAATTTTCTAGTGGGACATAAATGCACACATAACAGCTTTAAAGTTCTGCTATTTAGTCTTTTTCTCAATTGAAAGTGTTATATTTTGCATTATAACAGTTATTATTAAATAATAACTATAATCTATACTAATAATAAATCTGTAGCCAAAATTTTTCTGGTAATTTTCGATTTTCCAAAAATAATTGATCCTAACATATATAATTAACCACCCTGAAACTGAAAATCGAATTTTTGAAATTTTTGTTTGTATGTCTGTCTGTATGTTTGTTACCTTTTCACGCGATAATGGCTGAACCGATTGATATGACAATTGGAATATAAATTAAGTTCGTTGTAACTTAGATTTTAGGCTATATGGCATTCAAAATATTTTATTTAAAAGGGGGTTATAAGGGGGCCTGAATTAGATAAATCGAAATATCTCGCTTATTATTGATTTTTTTTTGAAAAATATTACATAACAAACGTTTCTTTAAAAATGATTTTCGATAAGTTTTATTCTTTACAAAATTTTGATAGGACTGATATTTAATGAGATAAATGAGTTTTAAAATTAAAATAACGCCATCTAAGACGGTGCAATGAATTAAGAACAAATGACTTCGTCTACAAGGGGCCTTGGACAACAACAATCGAAACAGGAGCCTTGGACATCAACAATGAAAACTATTAAACATAGCCTACAGAGAATGTTTCTGTGTTTGTATGAAGTAATATCAGAAGCTAAATTAACTGATTTGTATAATTAATTATTATTTCACCATTGGAAAGTGTAGTTTCTCTAGATGGACATACTGCTATAATGTTATTACAGTAACTTCTTAGTAAATCGAGGACTGGTAAGATTAAAATAGCTTCTTATGCACAGAAAATTTGATAGGCTATTTTGTACATTCGTTTTCTGTATTCCTTAAAATAATATTTATGTACATACTCATTTTAATCTCAGAGAATTAACGAACAACGAGAGTGTATTGATTTAGTATGCAGCAATAGTACGTTAGCTTAGCAATCCATTATTTTATAATTCATATTTTAACTATGCTCAATCGAATCGTGTTAAAATACATAAAATAGACTACATATGCAATAAATGCAATGCAAAAAAATTTGGGTAATGAGCCAAGCAGATTATGTTGCGCTGTTGTAAAAGTTGTTGCTTCTGAGATTCAAGAGCCCCCACAACGAATTAAAAACTTTCTTATCGGAGTACATCCGTTATCAACGCACTTTTTATATAATGTAATATAATATAATATAATGTAATATAATATAATATAATATAATATAATATAATATAATATAATATAATATAATATAATATAATAATAAATATGTAACCGAAAATTTTCTGGTAATTTTCGCTTTTCCAAAAATAATTGGTGTTAACATGTATAATTATTCATCCTGAGACAGAAAATCGCTTTTTTTTAATTTTTGTTTGTATGTCTGTCTGTCTGGATGTTTGTTACCTTTTCACGCGATAATGGCTGAACGGATTTCGATGAAAATTGACATATAAATTAAGTTCGTTGTAATTTAGATTTTAGGCTATATGGCATTCAAAATACTTCATTTAACGGGGCCTGAATTAAATCGAAATATCTCGCTTATTATTGCTTTTTTGTGAAAAATGTTACATAACAAAAGTTTCTTTAAAAATGATTTCCGATAAGTTTTATTCTATGCAAAATTTGGTAAGTCTTATAGACTTTTAAAATAACAATACAATACGTTTTCACCGCCGCCTCAGATTGTAGCGTTGTTGTTCCTGCAGTAATTGCCATGTGCAAAATATAAAATTTTTGAGTAGGAAGAAAAAACACATTTATTCATTCCATGGCAATGGTACATAGGAGATCGTGAATTCTTATATTTTCGAAAGAAAGAAATATAATTACATATCACTGTTTATGCTGTATCGCTTTTTAAGTTATTTGAAGGGTTCAGAACCATAGTGGGCCAAGCGCCATTTACTGAAGACGTAGAAAACAATGGTTAAAATTAAGTTATTGCCATAATTCAATGGAACCATATAGCAAGTAATATAAAGTTTACACATTAAAACTAAATGATATGTCAATCTTCATTAAACTATAGTCGCATGTAATAACAAATAAGAAGCATGTTAAAGTTATTGTCATTGCACCAAATGAGTGCTCTCTGGACCAAAATGATCGCAATTTAATTATTTAAATACAATTTAAATTAAGTAACATATTAAACGATTTATCCTTCTAACATACACGAATGTTCCCTGGATCAAACGTCCTATTTTAATTATGTAATTACTTTATACTTATTTCTAACAGGTGCAGCGGAGCGCACGGGTACGGCTAGTAACTAAATAATAACAATGATTATATATACCAATTTTCATTGTTGTGCCATGATTCTCTAATTTACCATCTACAATGGAAAACTTTAAATGGCTCTACTGAAAAATCTCTATTTTTGAGTTGTAACAGTCTCGTTCTGCGCCATCGATATTATGATCTAGCGTAGCCACTACCGTAAGAGCCAGCCTCGTGTACGGTGTGGTCTTAGCCAATAATATAACATAAAATTTACAAGGACAGTTTACTAAATACAGTAAGTAACTTAATTCAAACCAATAAATAACACACAAGAGCAAAAAAAGAAGAAGAAGAAGAAGAAAGAGAAAGAGAGAGAAAAACACATTTAATATAAATACCAGGGAGCTTTGCATTATCCTAAAATCCGTCCATAACCTCTCTTCGTTCAGCCAGTAACATAGAGAAAGATATATTCGAGTATTCCCTCTGAAAATACAGAAAATATCTGTTGCCTAGAATCGTAATGTAAGCAACCGAGCCATAGGAGAAATACAACTGTTTCTGTGTTATTTTAAGTGACCCATTTGTTGCATCAGAAATGACACTAGATTTTGATAAACGAAATCCCTCCTGAAATTTTCTTTCACCTAATTGCTCGTAAGAATTCGCTCTTTTCACTAAAGAAACTTCACGCTCACCATTATCTTTATCCAAGTAATTCAAGTACTGCACAATAATAATCGTATTCGAAATAATCACATGTGATCTGGCCGCCATTTTGTTTTACTTGGCCTATTAATCCTTTACTTACTTACTGGCTTTTAAGGAACTCGGAGGTTCATTGCCGCCCTCACATAAGCCCGCCGTTGGTCCCTATCCTGAGCAAGATCAATCCAGTCTCTACCATCATGTCCCACCTCCCTCAAATCCATTTTAATATTACCTTCCCATCTACGTCTCGGCCTCCCTCTAGGTTTTTTTTCCCTCCGGCCTCCCAACTAACACTCTATATGCATTTCTGGATTCGCCCATACGTGCTACATATCCTGCCCATCTCAAACGTCTGGATTTAATATTCCTAATTATGTCAGGTGAAGAATACGATGCGTACAGTTCTGTGTTGTGTAACTTTCTCAATTCTCCTGTAACTTCATCCCTCTTAGCCCTAAATATTTTCCTAAGCACCCTATTCTCAAAAACCCTTAACCTATGTTTCTCGCTCAAAGTGAGAGTCCAAGTTTCACAACCATAAAGAACAACCGGTAATATAACTGTTTTATAAATTCTAACTTTCAGATTTTTTGACAGCAGACTGGATGATAAATAATAACAGGCATTTCCCATATTAATTCTGTGTTTAATTTCCTCCGGAGTGTCATTTATATTTGTTACTGTTGCTCCAAGATATTTGAACTTCTCCACATCTTCAAAAGATAAATTTCCAATTTTTATATTCCCATTTCGTACAATATTCTCGTCACGAGACATAATCATATAGCCTACTTTTTCTTTTCGGGATTTACTTCCAAACCTATCTCTTTACTTGCTTCCAGTAGAATTCTAGTATTTTCCCTAATCGTTTGTGGATTTTCTCCTAACATATTCACGTCATCCGCATAGACAAGTAGCTGATGTAACCCGTTCAATTCCAAGCCCTCTCTGTTATCCTGGACTTTCCTAATGGCATACTCTAGACCAAAGTTAACAAGTAGAGGCGATAGCGCGTCTTTAACAGCTCGAATATGGCCGGTTAGAGATTACCGTGGTTAACCTCCTATTTAAGTCCAAACCGAGGTAGATGCACCGTATAAATGCTTAACCAGGGTTTAGGTGGCAATTTTAACCGGTGGTTGCACTAACCGACGCTGATGCGCGTGGGCATAACATTACTACATAAACGTCATACCAGCTCTGGTGTTGGAAAGGGGCGTTCAATATAGAATTGCACATGCAAATCAGCTTGATGAAATGCGATCGAGAGGCTGGTCGTTAAAGCGTCTTGAAACCCACTGAAGCTAACCTGCACCTGCTCCTAACGGGAGTGTCCCGAGCAATTCCTCCCCGATTTCCTTGCGTCCCCAGGGTCTTGCAACGCCGGCACATTGGTTCACATGTCTATTTGCTTCCGGTTCGCACTTGAATAAGTGTTAGGCAGAAGCAATCAATCAGCACGTGCTGGAGTGCTTTGGCCTGGTTGTATTGCCTGAAGAACCATCGCATTGTTGATACTTGAGAGATGGTGGGGGATGTCGAGTACACGAGAGTGCATGCAGCCAGCGCGGCGGCGTGAAAATGTCATTTCAATCTCGTCTGAAGTGTGCGGCAAAAAGGAGTCTCTCTAAGAACAAGATGGTCGCCTCTTGATCGTAACCGAGGGGAATGAATAATAAACAATTGAATTTCAGTACTCCGATACGCTTTAGCGCCTATATCCCAGTATTCTCTTATTATTTGGGGCTTCAGGCTTTCATTATTGTTGTGCTTTGTGTTTAACACCTCATCTTGTGTTTGGAATCATCTCCAGCATTCTAGAACTATTCATTTTATTACAGTCTAAATCAGGGTTCAAGCTAGAAAATATATAATTGTTGCAAAAATGTACAAATCAAAAATTATATTTGTGCAAAATTGCGAAATACTTGTGCAATATTATAGCATACTAGTGGCTTGTGCAGCAAATGCTGCTGCAAACTAAGTTCGTTAGACGTTCAAATAAAAATTTTTCAGATTTATTTTCAATGAAGAATACTTGTCTTTTTGATAGTTATTTGCTTCCATAATAATGAAACATACATGGATTTTTTTAGGCCAAATACTTTTTCTTGAACCTATCCAACTTCAGTTTTTGAGCTTCAACGCGAAAACGCAAGTATCAATGTCAGGACGATAGCAGTAGCTATTTCAGGTCATTGTGGATTGTAGGCAAAAGTAAAAAAATGTCAGGTTTGCTAAGCTTTCGAACAATAGCATTTTCGTATAGCTGCTGCATGTAGAACTTGAAATGTAGAGCGTAAAATCATTTTATCCTACTAAGAGATCTTGCTGAAATGATCTGGAGACTACAAAATTTTCTAGGCCTCTTATTTTATCAGTAAGTAATACCTTTTAATCTTTCCTTACGAACTGTAATTTTGCGCTCTCTCGAGCCAATACTGAAGTCAATGACACATATCAATATGTACACACACCGCCATTAAGTATATGAAAAGACCCAACTCCACTGGGTTAATAAGTATAAAAATATTTGATTTTTAATAACAATATTATTATCTTACTTAAGTTTTGTAGTTACGTATAGCAGCCACTCAGTAAATTATAGAAATGAAGCTCTAAATTAAGATATTCTCTACATTTACTTACATAACCTCAAAACGTTTCACTTTCATATCATCAATATAGCATTAATATGTATAATTAATTAAGAATAGTCACATCATGATATTAACTATAATAATATTTAATTTCTGATGGTAATAATGTCATCAAACCACCTCAAGTTTCGTAGATTTGAATATCCAATAAACAGCTGTCCTCAGAAAATTATACACTGCAGAATCAGTTTTTAATAACAAATTGGATTGAGCTCTAAATATGTCGGCAATCCTGCAGGTCATGGCCTTCGTGTAATAGCCAATTGTTTATTGTAGTGTGTGTCTTGTTCTGAAATTCAATCAAGTCGGCCGTGATTCAATAAAATTAGTTCTCAAAACTGACAACAGATGGATTTTGGAAAATAGGAAAATTATGTAGGAAAATTGACATTTCACTGGAAACTACTACTTTTCCGAAAAACTTTGGATGCCAGGCATGAAAATGAGGGGTCACTCATTAAAATCCGTTCAGCCGTTTTCCCGTAATTTCCATTACCAGTTCAAATTATATATATAGATTATGCAGAAATATAAAATTAATAAATAGGGACCGAATTTTTATGTAATGTCAAGGTGTGAAATATGTACATATTTATGTAAGAAAAATAAGTTGATTATGTACCAAAATATGTAAAATCATGAAAATATTTAATATCCATATATGGCAGGTATAGGATAGGGAAGACTCTCCAGTTGTGATTTCATAGAGCACCCGACTTTTTACCGCACACTTGATACATTACTATTTTTCCATCTGTAGTGAAAGCTTCGTCCATCGCAATCCATGATTTTATTTTTGTCGTTAGGGTTGAAGATACAGGGCCATTTTAGTTAGTTAAAAGCAGTAGATAATCTCACTTGCACGTCATACTGTAAGTACTAAAACTAGAGAACTGAGTGAAATGAATGACACAACAGTACTGCAAGCACTGTTTCGCTTTACTGGATTAGGAGAAAATAGGAGATGTGGGACACATGCATTTTATCTGCTCCTCCAAGAAACAAAGTACTTACTAAAATCTCAAACTATAGGCATTTACAAACTGTTGTTTGAAAAGTGACATTCCTGTCTAATTCAGAAGGGTAGAATTATTCCAGCCGAGAACCATACTTTCTAATTGCTCGGAAAATCCCATTTCCTTATAGGTCTACTAAATTTAAAGTAAAGAGGTCAAGCAACAACCTGAAAAGCTATTTATTTTAATCTTTCAACATCTTTCCAGTTTGTTTCTGTACTTCAGCTTCTTTTCAAAAGTCGGCTACTTTATTGCGGCTCATGCCAGACTTGACACGGGTTTTCCTGGAAGGATTAGGAAGAGGGTGGGTAAGGTTGCAAATTGCATGGGAACGGCTTGTTAAGATGTGTTCAGAACAATTATAATTCGAGATAAATCATGTCGTTCTCATCTCACTCCACCGCATGAAGGCAACGCTACTTTCTGAGTGATTTTACAATACAAGGTAGTTGTATGAGAAAGGCTGCCTTTTGTTCACTCATATTTACAGTGGGTGGTATGGAGTAAGTGCCTCTATTACTTCCTAGAACTAAGAATGTTATGTTTCGTCTCGAAATATATCCTCTCTTGGGTAGGTAAAAATGCTTTTAAATCTGTGTATTTCAAACTGTAAACTTCCCCAGCAGAATTTATTTTTCCTCTTATAGAAGTAAAATGAATAAAACCCCTAAATATGTAGATTTATGTATTACCAAGCCATAATATGTAATGCGGGGTAAATATGTAAAAATATGTAGTATTAAATTTTAATATATTGATGGTAATTACAAGATTCGCAAAGATTTTTTATTTATATACGGTAAGGTTGAAAGGAATATAATATGTAATTACATAAAATCTGATCCCTATTAATAAAGTATGCAGAAACAGAAAGTTATGTAATTTGTTTCGTTAAATTTTATTATAATCAATCCATCTTATCACATTCTAGATATACTTGTGTAAGTAAATCATTAGACGTACGTATGTTTGCAAGCAATCACTGCTGAATTTACAACACATTAAAATACGTTATTTTATGGACACTAAACATTGAAATTCTTTACTAGTAGGCCCTTCAAGATTTATTGTTAGCGATTTCTAATTTCAATTTTTACAAGATTCATGCAACTAAATCCTCACTCACAATTTACAGCATGCGGTGGAATTATATAAATCAAATAGAAGGAATTGTTCACTTAACTTACATGAATTGCACCAACTCTTTGAAAGCAATTCCTTAACATCTATTACTCAATACTTTTTTTGAACATTGCCCATACCATTAGCATTTGATTTAAATTCAGATTAGTTCAAATACATCTCTGATTTCATTTTCTCCATTACCATCTTCGTTTGTGAAGTTCAATGTGGTTGCCGTATTTTTGCACATTTACATTCAAAGTTTGTTGGATTTTTAGAAGTCTAGTAGCAAAATGCGACAAATGCGACTGTGGCTCGAACCCTGGTCTAAATGTTCATTTAAGCTGAAGTTGCTTCGGGAAAAATTTTAAATTATTTTGCAATGTAAGTATCTAGGCCTATTTTTGCATCTCTCTTTATTGTCTCAGAACTATGTCCTTCTCCCCATTAGGTATGAGGGAGAGGGTGACTTGGAAATGGGCCATCACATAAAAATGTAATATTCATCTCCTTGTTCTCCTTATATTCCTTTGATTTCCTGTATTTCCCCATTTTCTCGTTCTCTTTTCTCTCGTTGTACTTCCCTTTATATCTTTGTATTCTCCTATTCTCATTGTAGTTTCCTTCTCTCTTGTATTCCCCTTGTTCTCCTTCCCTTCACGCTGTCCTCATTGTCTTCTTCTTGTCCTCGTTCCTTTCCCATTGTTATTTGTGTATCCCCCTTCTTCTTCTTGTATTATCCTTGTTCTCCTTCTATTGTCCTTGTATTCCCTTGTTCTCTTTGCCTTCACCTCGTTCTCCTTGTCTTCCCCCTCTTCTCCTTGTATTTTCCTTGTTCTCCATCTACTGTCCTCGTATTCCCTTGTTCTCTTTGCCTTCACCTCGTTCTCCTTGTCTTCCCCCTCTTCTCCTTGTATTTTCCTTTGTTCTCCTTCTATTGTCCTTGTATTCCTTGTTCTCTTTGCCTTCACCTCGTTCTCCTTGTCTTCTCCCTCTTCTCCTTGTATTTTCCTTGATCTCCTTCTACTGCCCTTGTATTCCCTTGTTCTTTTTGCCTTCACCTCGTTCTCCTTGTCTTCCCCCTCTTCTCCTTGTATTTTCCTTGTTCTCCTTCTACTGTCCTTGTATTCCCTTGTTCTCTTTGCCTTCACCTCGTTCTCCTTGTCTTCTCCCTCTTCTCCTTGTATTTTCCTTGTTCTCCTTCTATTGTCCTTGTATTCCATTGTTCTCTTTGCCTTCACCTCGTTCTCCTTGTCTTCCCCTCTTCTCCTTGTATTTTCCTTTGTTCTCCTTCTATTATCCTTGTATTCCCTTGTTCTCTTTGCCTTCACCTCGTTCTCCTTGTCTTCCCTCTTCTTCCTTGTATTTTCCTTGTTCTCCTTCTATTGTCCTTGTATTCCCTTGTTCTCTTTGCCTTCACCTCGTTCTCCTTGTCTTCCCCCTCTTCTCCTTGTATTTTCCTTGTTCTCCTTCTATTATCCTTGTATTCCC
The DNA here is from genome assembly GCA_025594305.2 of Periplaneta americana. Classification (NCBI taxonomy): domain Eukaryota; kingdom Metazoa; phylum Arthropoda; class Insecta; order Blattodea; family Blattidae; genus Periplaneta; species Periplaneta americana. The sequence goes on along the minus strand of JAJSOF020000011.1, from coordinate 145,962,577 downwards.
TTGTTCTCTTTGCCCTTCACCTCGTTCTCCTTGTCTTCCCCCTCTTCTACTTGTTTTTTCCTTGTTCTCCTTCTATTGTCCATGTATTCCCTTGTTCTCTTTGCCTTCACCTCGTTCTCCTTGTCTTCCCCTTCTTCTCCTTGTATTTTCCTTGTTCTCCTTCTATTGTCCTTGTATTCCCTTGTTCTCTTTGCCTTCACCTCGTTCACCTTGTATTCCCCTTGTTCTCCTTGTGTTTCCTTTTTTGTCCACGTATTTCCTTTGTTATCCATTATTCCCCTTGTTATCCTTGTATTCCCCTTTTCTCCTTGTATTCCCTTTGTTCTCCTTGCCTTCCTCTTGTTATCCATGCCTTCTCTTTGTTCTTCTTGTCTTCTCTTATTCTCCTTTCCTTCCCCTTTATTTCATTGTATTGTCCTTGTTACACTTGAATTCCCCTTCTTTTCCTCGTATTCCCCTTGTCCTCCTTGGTTTAGAGTTTGTTAGTGAGTTGACTGTTACCCAATTCTGTGTTAAAGAGAGTATCATTGTACGATTGGTTTAGAATTTGTTAGTGAGTTGACGTGTTACTCCATTCTGTGCTAAAATTATCAATATTAACATTGTTCATAAGTTATATTGTTCCTTGTTAGTTATACCACGACATAAGAAGAAATAGATAGTATGTTGAAACGAACTCGTGCGGAAGAGTGGTAAGGAGATCCGCAAGAAAACATTCTAACAATCCTGTTCCAGGTAGGGAAACTGTCCGTCAACTTGCTAAAAAGTTAACAACAAACAGTATGTATCAATAACTAAAATATCTGTTAACACACGCAGAGTTCTTAGGGAAGAAATATTAGATCACACTCCATGTGATTTTTTTTTTGAGAGACTTACAAAACAAAAATAGCGCTCACACAATAGAGAAACTAAAATTCGAGAAATTGCTTCAACCACAATCGAAAAATTTAGGCGTGTTAACGGGAATTTTCTACTTAGATGTCCACACCTGTGGAGTAACGGTTAGCGCGTCTGTCCGCGAAACCAGATGGCCCGGGTTCGATTCCCGGTCGGGGAAAGTTACCTGCTTGCGGTTTTTACGGGGTTTTCCCTCAACTCAATATGAGCAAATGCTGGGTAACTTTCGGCGCTAGACCCCGGACTCATTTCACCGGCATTATCACCTTCATCTCATTCAGACGCTAAATAACCTAAGATATTGATAAAGCGTCGTAAAATAACCTACTAAAATATAATAAATCTACTTATAAGGTCTGCGCACACCGACGCGGGTCGCGGGAGCGGTAGCGAATGCGAAACCGACGCGAATTACTGTATTGTGAGTACAACGGGATATGAATCCATTCACGCCGCAGCGACACAATCCCGCCTAGGTGGCGGGACTGCAGCGTTCTACTCGCAGTTCCGTTCGCTGCAAGCAGCGTTTTCCCGGGTCCCGCATTCATTTTGGGAATGGCGACTGAACAGTTAATAGAGTGCGTTAGGAGCGTTGCTTACCAGAATCCACATCCACGGGATCTGTGCTTACGAGTTGTTCATCCCGGAGCGTTATTACAATTTCTGCCGCTAGGTTCACCTCGCAATGATGAATAGTTCCATTACTAAACACTGTGTATCGTGAAAATTCTTTAATTAATTTTGCATTACTCATCGAGTACGAAGTTTATTAACATGCCAAGCATATTTCAGTTTTATTTGAGATTTATTGATGACTTGTTAAATAATAATATATAGATTTTCAGTATGATTTAATTAAATTCACAATTTTGTTTCTCGTAAGTCTGGATTTGTTAAATTAAAAACGTTGCTTTCAAACTACATTCTTCTTCTGGTTCATTTACTTTGGAAAATTGATTGTTTTCAGTTTTGTGTTTTTCCTTCAGATTTCGTTCTCTCTAATTCGTTTTAATTGTGAAAGAGAACTACCTGTGTCTTCTACAGAGACATCATTTTATTTTTACTTCAATTTTATTGTACCTGAGTTTTTGAACATACTTCACTCCCACCTCTTCTACTAATGAAGTTCCAACTTCTCCATACAGAACCAAGACCGCATGTAAACACTACTGAGTTAGTGAGTATAGTACGTTTCAAAATATGTTCGCGTTTTCCACTGACGAAAGACCTTTCAATATTGAATCATATTCTCGCACAGGTACTGTCCGTTTGCCTACGTCGCATCCCGATTTCCCCACCTGCTTCTGCTCGCCCTCCGTAAGAGCTGGGCTGTCTTAGCTCTTTTCTGAAAACATTAATTTCTGTTAGAATTGGACGTTTACGTAATATTATACAACTGTTTAAAATAACTTAAATAAAAGGGCCTCGTTAAGTATTTAACTGTCACGTGATTTCCTCCTTTCTACGATCCTGCGGCATAACCACTTGGACGGACAGTAGATAGCATGTCTGAGTAATTTTATCTGTGCGGGTCGGGCAGAAGTGAAGATTGAATTTACACTACGTAAGGTACTTTTTTATAGAGAAGGTACAGAATTATTTCACATTAGTTACTAGTACGAAGGACGAAACTGGTAATTGGATTTAGGTACAATAGTCTATAGTATGATGATATGCACAAAAGAACTGAAGCCTGTATCGAAATGAACGGCCACCATTTTCAAAATGTGTTTAAATATCCATATTATGATTATTTTTCAATTTAACTTCATTCTCTATATTGTACGCTAATGTGCTGTAGACAGTATAATATACACTGCATAATGAATACGTTGGCATGGATAACTCTGTTCGTGAGTAAAAACACTTATTCTTAATACAGTACTGTATTATGATTAAACAAAAAAACTAATGAAAATTATCAAACTCAAAATCGCGATATTTCCTAGTTTACGTAAATGGATGAACTACTTTTCTACCCTCCTATACCTAGTAAAGTGCTTTGTTTGTGTTTTACTCCAGTATCATCGAACTAAAGTCGTGGAAGGGGATAGCAAACGGTGTTTCCGGTTCTCTAAAGGTATAGCCAGGTTAATATTAAAATGGTAGTAAAAATAAAATGATGTCCCTGTACTTTCAGACATTATTATTATTATTATTATTATTATTATTATTATTATTATTATTATTATTATTATTATTATTATTATACAGTAGTTATTGATGCAATATTAATACTAATGATTTACGTAAAATGTTATTCAAGCAAGGAAAAACAAGAATTGATATTGCAAAAGAAACTATTATGTAATGCAATAATTATCAATAAGTATAATAAAATAGCCTAAATAGATTACCATTTTAACATACGTAATCAAGACAATCATGGATTGAGGACCACTGTGTTAGAGGATGCGTGTTAAGGAAAACTTTTTACAAATTTTTCACGATCAGTCTTTGTGAAAGCCACAGGGCGCAGTATGAATTAGAATATATTGTATTACAAAAAGAATGTCTGTTCTCTTAATCGGAGTTTCGGTTAACAATGCTTCTGCTATGACAGCAAGAGGTAGTATTATATGAACGAACCTATGATCGTCTTCGGCAACTACAAGCAGCATCCTATTCGCGACTGCATCCCGCGTCAGTGTGCGCAGACCTATATGTCGGTAATGTGTCGCTGCTGAGGAATCATTCTGAACGAAACTTCTAATATAGCTTAATGCTCATTATTATCAGTTTTAAATAGCCTACCAGTTTATGTTTTCAGTAACAAAAACATTACATTACGCGGTATTATTAGCGGCGACTTCCCTTGTCCCTGTTGCAGCGTACGGTATAGCGCGAGCCCGGAACGGAGACTCACGGCCCCGAATACTACTAACCGCTCTCTACTAACTTAGTGATAAAACCTGCAAGGTGCA
>JAJSOF020000011.1:145931682-145958653 GCA_025594305.2 Periplaneta americana | reverse complement strand
AAAATTACATCATTCTTACATACTTATCACAAAAATTGTTACAAATCATACGACTTTAGGAACTTGATTCTTTGCAGTTTAATTATGCATCCTAATGTACAGTCTTGAAGAATTTACAAGAGTGGCGTGATTTGTAACAATTGTTGTGATAAATACGTAAGAAAATGTATTTTGTAGTTAAAAGTCGAAAAAATCTGTACGAAGCAACTATGGAATTCACAACATATTTTTTAGCTTCAGAATATTAGGTAATTAAAGGAATGATACTCCTGAATAGTTCATTCTTTATCTGTAATATTCTTTTACCCTTAAAACTCAAGAATAATGGTATTTTACAAACAATTTCAAATTAGTTCAACTCTGAAAATAGTCTATTGAGATTAGGACAAATGTTTATGTGATATTTTTTGCTCAGAATGTCTTCGAAAATAAGCTCCGTAAATGACGGTAAATCCTCGTGAATCACCCCGTATAAGGTGCCTACGAGATGAAGGGGAATATAGGTATTCTTGAAGAACGAATTTCGATCAGAAACAGTACTCTTCAACAATCAATATGATCGGCTTAAGACGAACTTTTTCGCGATATTACGGTTGGAAGTAAGATACTAGTAGACCCATATCAAAGAATGGAAAAGAATTTTTAGAATCCAAGTTGGTGGAACGTTCTAGAAGAAATTATGAAACCTGGATGAGAAAAGATGACTTCCTTGGCTTTTCGCTCTCGACCTTGAGACATTTTTATGAAGGTAGCGAACTCCCGCTGCGCCGTTTCCACCAGCTCCCTGTGAAATACTTCAGAGCTGGGGTTACCTGACTTCTTGCCTCTGCAACTACCTCTGGGCGTAGTACAGCAATGTAATGTAAATTTATTCTGTATCTCAGGTAGAATACAATGCTTCAAGAATGAGGAAATGCGAAACGGTTATTAACGTTCCTGTTACCAAAACTGAGTTTTTAAAATGATATAGGATGCAGATAGTGTAGGTGGTACAGCACAGTCTAGCGAGCAAGAAAAGAATGAAAAATCTTAATTAAGGTTTTGTCGTAATTGTAACGGTTCGTCCAGAAAAATAGAACAATAGTAGGCCTATCTGCAAGTCTTATTTTCGTAAAAGTGAACAATAAGCATTGATCTAAGGAATGTGATGGGCATGTACGAATGCTCAACAGGACCAATAGTTTAAAAGGACCTATACATAGGACCAGACGTCCTCTTTTGTCCGGACATGTCCTCCTTTTGAGGCCTTTGTCCTGGGTCCGGGCGGATTTTTAAAAAATCAAGAAATGTCCTCCTTTTCGGAACTTTTATGCCTGATGTTTTGAAATTATCTGATTTGACGCTTTTTTTTTCGAGTAATTTGCCTGTAGGTGGCAGAATCATCGACGGAATATACTCTTTGCCAACGATCATAATTCTCTTTGCATACAAAGTACAGTAATATTAAATTCACATGTTATGCGGTCTTTTTATGCATTTTGATAAAAATTATAGTTCCCTTGGGTTTCATATGTAGTTAACTGTAAAATAATTTTATATTATTAAGTTTTATCATACGTATTCTGTAATAAAACAGAGATTGACATTATTTTAAATATAATATAGACCTATCAAAAAATCTGAAAGTTAGAATTTATAAAACAGTTACATTACCGGTTGTTCTTTATGGTTGTGAAACATGGACTTTCACTTTGAGAGAGGAACATAGGTTAAGGGTGTTTCAGAATAAGGTGCTTAGGAAAATATTTGGGGCTAAGAGGGATGAAGTTACAGGAGAATGGAGAAAATTACACAACACAGAACTGCACGCATTGTATTCTTCACCTGACATAATTAGGAACATTAAATCGAGACATTTGAGATGTGCAGGGCATGTAGCACGTATGGGCGAATCCAGAAATGCATATAGAGTGTTAGTTGGAAGGCCGGAGGGAAAAAGACCTTTGGAGAGGCCGAGATGTAGATGGGGGGATAATATTAAAATGGATTTGAGGGAGGTGGGATATGATGGTAGAGACTGGATTAATCTTGCTCAGGATAGGGACCAATAGCGGGCTTATGTGAGGGCGGCAATGAATCTCCGGTTTCCTTAAAAGCCAGTAAGTAAGTATAATTATAGTTCGTTCGACTTTCATATGCAGCTAACTGTAAAAGCATTATTATCAAGTTCTATCATAATTATTTTTGTAATATTAACATACTTTTAAGTATGACATAAGCCTAATCTGTACTGTAAATATTTTGTAAGAAAATAGATATTGACGTAATTTATAGTATAAAATAGGCCTAGTCCTAAATCTAAGTACATATTTTCTGACCTCTTTTTTCGAACAAAGTCCTCCTTTTTGAAGCTCTGTGTCCTCTTTTCTATCGACGTGAATCTGGTGACCCCACCTATAGGCCTATATAAACGCAAGGGAAAATCATTATAAATTCCCTAATAGTTTGTACTGCAGGTGCACTAAATTTTGCGGTCATAATTTGAGGTACTAATTTTACAGTATTATAATAGAATATTTAAAAATATGATAATAAATAAAAATGAATATATTGATTTTTATTTATTATATTGAATCAATGATCACTGTAAGAATTATGACCACAGCATTTCTAAATATTTTTATATTCACAAATCTTTTAAAGTGTAAGACGTAACTTTTAGGTGTGTAGCTTTTATACGTTCGATGATCAAATGAATAAAACGTTACGGAAGATTCAACATTTTACGTCACTTGCTTAGCAACGGGTCAGACTCTTACATTGATATGATATTTGCTATAGGATGGACTTACTATCTTTTATGAATTATATTTCTTATTTCTCTTATCATAGACCCATATTGACGGCTTTCCAAAAAAAAAAAAAAAATACAATTCAGAAGAAACACAGCAACTCCGATGTAAATACGTGTACCGATTTATGGAATATATTCAATAAAAAACTTAAAAAATAATTAACAATACAACACAAAATTGAATTACATTTATTTCACTGTCAGTCATATTTACAATCCTTATACAGGATTGTTTCCGATCTCTGGAAACGATTTTTGAATGACGTCACGTGCGTCAGGAATCACACGACAGCTGAACTGTGGCGAGAGGTGACGGGTAAGTAATGAGTGATTTCATAGTCAGAGTGCACGGTGTCTCACAGCAGCAATTTCCAAGAAAATCGAGCCTTTTTTGGAGGGGTACATTACGATCCTTTCCAATGCCAAGCACAGTTACGTGAAAATCACAAGAGCCTGCAAAAAAACGTGGTTTCGTTATTTCCAAGAAAGGAATCTTCTGTGTACTTAATACGACTGGTAAAGCTCGAATGAGATTAATTCCAGAGGGAAAAAGCAAGCAAATTCACCTCCTCCACAAGCCGCACCACCCCAGAAGATGATACAGATTGTATAATGTTACGTAGACGTCCAATTCCGAACAGCAAATATTCAGGCGTAATTGACTGACCAGCCACAAGCCTTTGCAGAGAATCCAGCAGAAACGAGTGGGGAACCCTGGACGGCACTCGAGCAATGCTAAACAGCCTTAAAGAGGTCAGATTATAGTAATTTTTTTAGCTTTATTCTTGTGAAAGAAATTTTAAGGCAGGTCTCTATACAAAATTAACCAAGTTATGCATTGTGTCCTGCCATTAAAAACAATACCAGCTAGCAATCTGTAAGTTTATCGCCCATTTTCTAAAATTTTTAATATCTTCCTCATGTTTTGAGAAATGGTAGTTGAATAAAATTTTGCATGACCTTTTTCTTAGTAAGATCAACTAACTATAGCTCAATCTTTATCCCATCTTTGACTGAAATTTAGAAAAAAATTAATGAAAAATTTCTTAAAAATTTAAATATGAAAAGAAGAAAATAGTTCTTCCTTTTGCAGTGGAGATACTTTAACTATTGAGCTAAGGGTTGCTTATGTAAATGTTACCTTTACAGGTAAAAAAATAATTAATAAAAATATTAAAGATCTTGGGAGAATTTTTTAAAGAACAGTGCAAATCGGAAATTAAATTTTTGAAAATTCACTCATCCAAAAGTATTTTATGCAGGCAAATAATTTTTCTTTTATATTGAAGAGCAATTTTCAGACATTAAGCATGTAACATTCAATCAAAGTAAGGCTTAAGGGTTAGGTACAGCTTACAGCAGTAAAATTTTGGAAATGTTCAACATTTTTTTCCTCCATTACTGTATCTTGTACAATAATGAAAATTGGTATGTGTAAAACACTGTCCTTCTCTTATATATATAAAAAAAATATTTTTACAATTTAAAAAAATTATTTACATTTTTTTTTAATTCAGTTCACTGTGCAGTGATAAAGCGTTTCCCACATAACTAAAAACTATCCAACATTCTGTTATGAAATTTTGTGTGGTTAGTTATGCATGCCATATCTACAAAATGATGCAAGATCACTTCTCTACCTTTGATAAATTGTCTGATAAAAATAAATTCATTAAAAATGGTCAAATATCAGTATTTTCTTCTAACACAAAAAAATTATTTATTAAGGAATGTAGTTGAAAGAGCATGATATTGTAAACATGAGTTTCAGCAGTAAAATAAAAGCGAGAGAACTTGAAAAATTTAACAAGTTTTTAGTTATGAGGGAAACGCTTCATCACTGCACAGTGAAATCCCATCATTTTGAATTTTGAAAAAAATAATAATAATAAAATAATAATAATAATATAATATATATATTTTTTTTTAAATCGTAAAAATATTTTTTTTTCGTATAGCAGAAAGACAGTGTTTTATACATACCAATTTCCATTATTGTACAAGATGCAGTAATGGAGAAAAAAAAAATGTTGAATATTTCCAAACATTTTACTGCTGTACTGCTGTAAACTGTACCTAACCCCTTAAGGACATGGAGGAATAAAATTTATAAAACATATAAATGTTTAATCGTGGGAGGTGTATGTAACTTCTTAATGATTACCATTCAGATTCCCGTGCCATGATCGATGTCAGGTAATTCACCCTCTGGTGTTTCGGGGACTGACTTTCCCTTTCTCACATTTGGAACAAGTCTTTAATTTTTCATATTTCACATCTTGTCTCCGAATGATCCTTAGTAAATTTACGAGTACATTAAAGTTTTGATGTAATCCTTGACAGACAGAGTGGCAGTTTAATTCTATGGGGATAAAAAGATGCTCGAAGTCCTTTCTCTGCGCCTGAAATTTCTCAAACCCGGAATCAGAGATAGGGCACATTCTACACAATGTCAACTGGTAAGTTGCGCAATGTTTGATATTGCAGAGGCGTGTTTGAGGTTTACTTAAATACAATTTTCATAAAGTCCTTGGAAGTGTATACACAGATAGGTTGTGTAACTTCATTCTTTTTTCGGCAAGTCTGAAATCGTGCAAGAAAACCTACACGAGACTGTCACGTACCTTGAAGGCTGACAGCCCAAGGTACATGTCGCGCTCCTCAGCAACAAACTGACGTCTCCACTTTGACAGAACTATTAGAAATCTTAATAACATTTGCAAACACACTCCTTTCTCCACCTCACATCATAACACAAACACTGAGGGAACGAGGGAGACAGTTGGCGTGCAAATCTATATAAACGTGTCAAGAAACTGAAACAATTTATATGCTCGCATATAATTTAATAGTTTAAAAACCAACTTCATGTTGCATTCAGATTTCTAGACTTTAATCTCTTTAGTTTCTTGCCATATATCTCGAATATTTTAACACAAATAACAGATAAATACACAGTAATTAGAGCATAATACAATTTATGTTACGTATGCAAGTTTAATAAATGTATAATATAAATCAATGACAGATAATGGAGTAAAAATGGGAGTAAAAGGGTACAGGTACATCAGTTATTCATAGATTTCAAAAAGGCATATGACTCGGTTAAGAGAGAAGTTTTATATAATATTCTTATTGAATTTGGTATTCCCAAGAAACTAGTTCGATTAATTTAAATGTGTCTCAGTGAAACATAAGCAAGTCTGTATAGGTCAGTTTCTGTCAGATTCGTTTCCAATTCACAGTGGGCTAAAGCAAGGAGATGCACTATCACCTTTACTTTTAACTTTGCTCTAGAATATGCCATTAGGAAAGTCCAGGATAACAGAGAGGGTTTGGAATTGAACGGGTTACATCAGCTGCTTGTCTATGCGGATGACGTGAATATGTTAGGAGAAAATCCACAAACTTTATGGAAAACGCGGGAATTTTACTTGAAGAACGTAAAGAGATAGATTTGGAAGTAAATCCTGAAAAGACAAAGTGTATGATTATTCTTGTGACGAGAATATTGTACGAAATGGAAATATAAAAATTGGAAGTTTATCTCTTGAAGAGGTGGAAAAATTCAAATATCTTGGAGCAACAGTAACAAGTATAAATGATACTCGGGAGGAAATAAAACACAGAATAAATATGGGAAATGCGTGTTATCATTCGGTTGAGAAGCTTTTATCATCCAGTCTGCTGTAAAAAAATCTGAGTTAGAAATTATAAAACAGTTATATTACCGGTTGTTCTTTATGGTTGTGAAACTTGGACTCTCACTTTAAGAGAGGATCATAGGTTAAATATTGTTTGAGAATATGGTGCTTAGGAAAATATTTGGGGCTAAGAGGGATGAAGTTACAGGAGAATGGAGAAAGTTACACAACACAGAACTGCACGCATTTCATTCTTCACCTGACATAATTAGGAACATTAAATCCAGACGTTTGAGATGGGCAGGGCATGTAGCACGTATGGGCGAATCCAGAAATGCATATAGAGTGTTAGTTGGAAGACCGGAGAGAAAAAGACCTTTACGGAGGCTGAGACGTAAATGGGAAGATAATATTAAAATGGATTTGAGGGAGGTGGGATATGATGATAGAGACTGGATTAATCTTGCTCAGGATAGGGACCAATGGCGAGCTTATGTGAGGGCGGCAATGAACCTCCGGGTTCCTTAAAAGCCAGTAAGTAAGTATAATATAAATCAATAATTGAAGCGTTGGGCCGAATAGCGGTCTATGTTACAATTTTTCAAAATCGAGTTTTTAATGGAATAATGTTCTGTATAGTCTTACACAGCTGTCACAAAAATTGTTTTTCAATATCTGTATCAGAGGCGCTTCTACACGCGTTACAACCATGAATTTCTCGGTTGGAACAAGAGTCTATGTCAGTAGTCACTTCTAGCGTATCCAGCTGTTTACATCGTATCGGGAGTTATTCCACGGGAGATTCTTGTCTTTACGAATACTGGGTACTTGAAATCTGTGTATCAGGTTTCGGTTTGATCTATTACGTAAAATGACGATTGTAAGACAGTGACGATTTCTACAGTAGATATTGACCGGTTAAATAAATCTAAAAACAAATTTATATTAATATGGGGAATGGTGTGTCAGGAAAGTCGCTGAGAGATAGTGGTCTTGAGTATACAACAAGGAAGACGAAGTCGCAAGTCAGTGCGAAAGGTCCCAAAATAATGTAAGTTCCTGTCTGTTTTTTTTGCAGTATTTTCTTTATTCATTTGTTATTGTTACGACTTTCATTAATTTAATGGTGTCCCTATATCTCAATACTGCAGTTGTTTTCTAATAATAGTGTTATTCTTTTATCAATATTATATTTTTATTCATAATATGACATTGAGTGTAACTTTAATAAATTGCATGGTGTTAATTCATATTCATATATATCATTATCTTTGTAAGAGGCTTCGTAAAACAATTTATAAATTCGTTAATCTTCGATGATACTTACCTATTAGAGTTCTACGAAATGTTTATTTGGCCATTATTCAGTCTATCATTCAATATGGTATAATTGTTTGGGGTGGAAGTACAAAAATAATCTTAGTCCGTTAAATTTACTAAAAAACGAATAATTAAAATTTGTTTGAAGAAACGTTTCGATTATCCAACTAAATTAATTTATTCTGAATTTAATGTATTTAATATTGAACAAATTTACAAGTATACGCTGTTAAAATTTTATCATAAAAATCGTAATAAGTTTGTATTACAGACACACAATTATGACACAAGACGAAATATTAATTCAACATTAGTAGAACCTAAATGTCTCACATCTGCTGGTCTAAAGCATAGCATAAATTTTGGCCCTCGGTTGTACAATGCTTTAACTAAATTACACCCAGAACTTCTAACATGTAACCCACTAACATATAACAAGAAAATTAGAAACGTGTTAATATCTTCAATTTGATTAAATAAATTTATAGCCTATGTGTATGAATTAATCAACCTATATTATATTTGTATTCTATAATTTTGAAATATATATTAGTCCTACTTTTCACGTGCGATATTATTCTTCTCTAGTGTTAATATTATATTATATAATTCCATTGCCGCTGTAATTATATTTTAGTTCCTATTTTATTTTACTTATTTATTTTTATTATTATTATTATTTTATTTTAATATTATATCTGAACTACGACCGAGCACGAGCGCTGCTCATTCGGTCTCAAATTTTGTTAATACTACTGTATCTTCTTTTTATATTGCTTGTATTATTTTATTTCTATTTCTCTTTGTTTGTTTTGTAATTATATTCTTTATTCTGTATATTTAAATTTAAATAAAAATTAAATAAAAAATTAAAATTTAAGAATTAATGTCATAATCATTTTGTTCATAATTTAACATTTTTATTGATTTTGTATATTTCATAATATTCTGATTGTATAAAACTGTTAATGTCTGTAATCCCCAGTAGCATTTCTGTGGAGTTAAAATGTTACAAATTTCTATGACGTAATTTTTATTTTATTTTATTGGGTTATTTTACGACGCTGTATCAACATCTAGGTTGACAAATGTGGCTAATTTAGAATTGAAAGCTGGAGATGGTAGGATAATTTAAAAAATAAAAATAAAAATACTTTTTGTACCGTAGCTATAAACTAAATGAACAACAAAGGGTGAAGTTCTGTTACTGCAGTAGTGAAAAAGATCTGAACTACATATTAAGAATCGTTAATGTTTATTTTATTACAAATGTTTTATTCATTTGTTTAGCGATGAAATCGCTAACAACATGCTGCAGAAATTAATATTAATTATTCATTGACTTTTATAGTTTACATATCTGTATTAATGGTCAATTTATCTTTGTACTGGCTAATAAAATAATTTTGTTCCATGTTCATAAATGACTTGGAATAATTTACATTTATAACGTGCGATACGTGCCCCTGATTCAGACTATTTTTAAACTGACCTATTTTAAAATTACATGATTTCAATGTTATTACCGTATGTTAAAAGAACTCGAGTGTAAACTTTTAAGATCTTATGATCTAACCTTTCGTTCTTTATAACCGTAGCAACATGAAATTTGGACGAAGACTAATAATAACTTAAGGAACGCCAGGGCTTTTTCAAATTTTTACAATTTTAATCCGATATTTACGAGTAATTTCTTAACTCTTTGTTAGATGCATTAAGAGCGAGATGTGTGCAACTTTTTAGCTGAATTCGTCTGCTAGTTTGGAAGTTACTTTTATTTTAATTATGCAAATTAATAATTTAATCAATATGTTCCATACGCATTACATCCAAATACGAAAATTCTTTTTTTTTCATATGAATCCAAATTCACAGGCAATTTTAGCTTTGATAAATTCATGATATCAAGTTTAGCTGAGGCACAATAAATTTTTGAAAATGAGATATTTATTTATTCATATTTTTATTTACACAATAATTTTAGCTCGCAATTTTCATGATATTTAAAATGTCACAACGTTAGATTTCACATAATATATGCACGGACATGTACGAATATTTTCATTGAGTTGGTGAAAACTGCAGGCATATGGAGCATTTTGAACATAAAAAATTGTAGTTTCGAGAAGAACGCAAATTTGTGAATTTGAATTATGTTTTATTTAACGACGCTCGCAACTGCTGAGGTTATATCAACGTCGCCGGTGTGTCGGAATTTTGTCCCGCAGGAGTTATTTTACATCCCAGTAAATATACTGACATGAGCCTGTCGCATTTAAGCACACTTAAATGCAATCGATATCGGCCAGAATTGAACCCGCAACCTCGGGCACAGAAGATCAAAAATTTGTGAACAGAGGTACAATACTGACATATTGAGTAGGGTTATATAAAAATTGCTTCTGAACCTCAAAAAAGACGAAGAGATAAAAAAATGCTTACTATCAACTCCCTAAGTTCCCAAGGAATATTTTCGTACAAAAACAATAAAAATGACATTTGACCACTTTTTGTAAAATCTCACTTCTAGTGTCCCCTAATATTCATTCATTCATACTGCCCTGCCCAATGGCAGGTATTTCACTGCAAACCCTGCATTATCCAGTTTCCTTAATATTAATTCATTCAGTGTTCTACCCAAGGGCAGGTATTTCACTGCAAGCCCAGCTTTCTCCTGTCTTTCGTATTTTCTGCCTTCCTCTTTGTTTCCTTATATAATCCATATAATATAGGCTATCTTAATGTCGTCTGTCATCCGATATCTTTTCTTCTCGGGACGTTTCTCTCGTTCACCATTCCTTCCAGTGCATCCTTCAACCGGCAGTTGCTTCTCAGCCAGTGACCCAACCAATTCCTTTTCCTCTTCCTGGTCAGTTTCAGCATCATTCTTTCTTCACCCATTCTCTCCAACACAGCTTCATTTCTTATTCTGTCTGTTCATTTCACACGCTCCATCCTTCCCCATACAGCTTGCCCAAGTCAAGTCTGCGAGTGGGGATACCAGGATGGAATGTAGAGGCAAAACACAGTTGCCACATAGGTCACTTGACGCTCAGATTTCAACGTGTGCACATCGTTTAAAATACACTACGGAGCGCACGCATTTTTGTCCTTGTCTTCAGATAAAGGCAACAGTTACGCTGTCTCCCCCCCCCTCATGCAACTTTCTCCACGCTTGCCAATCAGAACGCCAAACCTCACTGTCAAGCAGAAGTAGAAGTACAGTCTATTTCAAAGCGTCTTAAATTGTTACCGCTCTATGAATTGAAGCGCAGTAGGAAAACTTTGTTGTCATATGAGACTGTACTGGTCTCCTCTCGTTACCGCCTCCTTTCCCTACAGAACTGCCTCCAACTTCCCCTCTCGGCTCGCAGACTTGACTTGGTCGAGCTGTATCCACATTTAAAATTCTTGTATTCGCGCCTCTTCACTTCGTCGTAATATTCCTTAATGTAATAACAGATAAACAATTTAAGTGGCATTCAAATATAAGGCCTACTTTCCACCTATAGTGTGTTCGGAAAATACCGTCCATGAAGCACAACATACCATAGAGGGAAGCAAGACGTGAAAAAAAAAAAAAAAATAGACTAAAAACTAATTTCCTAACTCTCCACGTCCGTGACTCAATTCTAATGCGTTGGTCTTCCATCTAGGTGGCTCGATTTTATTATAGGTCTCGTTATTAGCAAAATTGTGATGGATAAAGTACACATTGCACAGAATTTTGATGTAGAACTCCGTCTTTCTTCTCACTAATTATGTAGGAGCAACTTGGAAACTGAAAATCATACAAAAAATGTCATCTCTCCTTGTTCTCCTTGTGTTTCCTTCTACTCCATGTACTCCAATTCTTCTGCGTGTATTTCCCTTGATATCTTCGTATCCCATTTAAACATTAATTGACGAAGTGTGCATCGGTCGCGCAGGTCCAAGTGCTTGGTCGACACGATCTCCAGACTTAACTCCCCTGGATTTCTTTTTATGGGAATTTATTAAGGATCGTGTGTTTGCAGATGAACCTCGTACCATCCCAGAATTGATAGAAAGAATTGTGCACACGATACAGATGGTTACTCCTGAAATGTTCTCGAGAGTGCACGAGGATATGGTCCGTCGCTTACATTTCTGCATTCTAAGCGGCGGCAGACATGTTGGGAGCTGTGAGCCATAATTTAGTGTAAGTCTAAGTTCATTTAAATATATCGTAATTTGTGTTTTTTTTTTTTACATTAAGCGTAAGTTTTTAATTCAATAGCGATAGTTGCATTCATCTCCACATAGAAAAGTGGAGACTTCTGACGGGCAAACGCGTAACCAAATCGAGTGTACGGCACCGGGAAAGGTTTTTACTAGCAGAGGTGTACAACATAACCAAAAATCGTAAAAATTAGTCAATTTTTTCGAGTGATCAGTTACTTATGAAAGGTTCTGTAATTCCCTTGTTCTCCTTGTTATCCTCGTATCCCATAGCCCTGGTAGGTGGGGTTATTGGGAATAATAGCACTAGTTACATTGTTCATGACCTAAATAGTATTAACATTAGCATTCAGCTGTGGTTTATAGTGTTGTTAAAGTAAGTTTTTGACAGTCTGTAATTTATTTTGTTTCACCATGGATCTTGGAGCGGGTGCCCAAACTCAGTGCGGAGAAATACGTATTCTATGCCAAAAATGATTTGTTTACAATAATTGTAAATTATCTTAATTGATAATGGAAACCGATTTTATCCCACCACACCGATAATAAACAATTTAATAAACTTTGTATTTTAGCAAACTTTTTAAGGATATTCCCTTATTTTAAAATAAAAATAATACAGTCAACTCCGGATATAGTGAACCTCTGCGTACTTGAATACTTCGTTCACTATATCCGAGGTTCACTAAATCCGAAGTCTCTCTTCCCTAACCTTGAATGAAATTGTGGACAAGAAAATAAAATACTATACAGTAATTAAAATATTTCAATTTTGTGGAATGGATTATACATCGTATATTGTATACTGTTACTCACAGTAGACCCACATCCGCTTACGAAAGACCACGTTCAATGTCACTTATAATATTCGCCTTATCTTCCAAAGAAAACACTTTACACTTCGACATTTTTACACAGTACATTCACTGTTCGAACACTAGAAACAGACTGATCAGGTAGAAATGACAAACGCTGTTCTGGTGTGACTGCGTACTCAGCCTTGGAATTTCCCGGGCCACTTAATGGAAACTGGAATTTGAAAGCCATAGGAATCTTACCTTAATTTACGCTCTGGACATAATGTCCGTCCTCTTTTAAAATAAAAGAAGACAATTTCATTTTCCGTTGTTTCGATGTTATCCGTCATAATGAAAATATTTCCGAGAACAAAAAGCAACCCTTTGACGTGGAGGATTAGAAATAAGAGTAGAGTAGTGTGCCTGAGAACAGCATGACAATCCTTTGACGGCGGAGTGAGGCAAGGTCGTCACGCGTTGTCTGGATTTACAGTACAGCTCATTGTCTAGGAATCACTAATCCTACCCTTTGTCCTTTGACTAAAGGAGTAAGAAACTTAGAATGTTGTTCTCAACACATTCTTTCAATTTTACACAAGAAGGTCTGACTTCAAATAAGAATTTGTCAGAATACAAATCTTGTAACTTCAATTTTTAAGGCTCACTATATCCGAAGTGAGGGTTCACTATAAACGTAAATATTAATGCACTTTTTAATGTAACGATTTAGGTTCACTATAGCCGAATGTTCACTATAACCGAGTTCACTAGGCTATATTCGGAGTTATTTATTTATTTAAATCCACCACCAACAGAAGCAGGCTTCCAATTACAGGTGGCTTACACAGATACATACACAAAATACATAATAAGAAAAAAAACAAACAAACAACACAAACGAAAGAAAGAAAATACATAACGGTAATAGATGCTAGAATATAGTATTGCAGTTAATACAGGGTGTTTCAAAAATACGGGGCATAATTTCAGGTATGTATTTCCCACATGTAGACAATCAAAATAGTTCATTACAACATGTGTCCGGAAATGCTTCATTTCCGAGTTATGGCCTTCACAACATTGAAATTCACCGGAACGTTTTTCTTTCCGCAGGTCGTTGTCATTACAGAAGATGTTCAAAATGTCCACCTTCTGCTTGAATACAGACCTCACATCGATGTCTCATTGACCTGTGAACACGATCCCAAACTCCAGGAGTATGTCCTCAGAACATGCCACAATTCGATTCCGAAGGGATTCTAAATCAGGCACCGGAGACGAATAAACCAATGATTTTAAATGGCCCCAAAAGTAGAAATCGAGAGGGTTCAGATCAGGTGAGCGTGAAGGCCAAGCAATTGGGCCACCTCTACCTATCCATCGTTCAGGAAACCTTCGATCTAAGTACTGAATGTAACCTTCGCCTCGGAATGAACTGTCAGAGTGCCCTCTTAATGTCTCCTTTGACGGCAACGACCTGCGGAAAGAAAAACGTTCCGGTGAATTTCAATGTTGTGAAGGCCATAACTCGGAAATAAAGCATTTTCGGACACATGTTGTAATGAACTATTTTGATTGTCTACATGTGGGAAATACATACCTGAAATTATGCCCCGTATTTTTTAAACACCCTGTATACTGCCAAATGTCAATATAATGATGCAAAATTATTTAAAAACTAGAGTAAAAACATTATAATACACTTCTTCATAATTTATGTATCTAAGGAAATACAATTCTTTTTAATATTGTATGAAATTTTTCAACTGTTAAACTGAAATCTAATTGAGAATCACAGTTTAAAGACAGAGAGTTGTAAGTATTACACGTAACAAACAATGGAGAGTTCTTGAAGAAAACAGTTCTAGGAATGGGAATAATAAAAGGTTGCCTATGACGTAATTCTGTTCTTTTTACATTGAACTGAAGGAATTTAAGAAAATTACAGTGATTCAATATACCGTTAACAGTCTTATAGAGTAAAATTTGACTATTTATTAATCGTCGAGATTTTAAAGTTTTATAATTAAATTCAAAAAGTAACTGATTATATGAAATTTGCTTGTCATAAGACGACACGTGATGTTTTTTTCTTTAAATATAAATAACGTAAAAATCTTTTCTGTATCCTTTCAATTTGCATCTGATGGGACTGGAATTGAGGTGACCATATTACAGACTGTAATTAAAATCTTAAATTAAATTTCGAAAAGCAACCTTAACACTTATTTCATATAATTAAATCCTTCCGTAAAAACTGACGATGTATTATGACTTCTTTTTAACATTCCATATTAAGTGTGCCGTAATTTGAAAAATATTCCAAACCTCTGACCTAAAACAATACAAATAACCACATTTACAACTTCCACACAAGCCTCTGGTGCGATTCGAACTCATAATTTAATTCTCACATCGTCTAAATTTTGCCACAGAGGTTCTACACCGACTCAAGATGGATTCCCAAGTGATAAAATCAACTCATCTGAACGGTAGCACGTTATTTCTCAGTTCAATTTAAAATGAAAACAAAAAGCCCTCACCAACAGTGTTAGATATATGTCCGTGTTTAACTGACAGGCAGTTGTTTGAGAACAACTGCAATATCAGCGGGGGGTTCTTCAAATGTGAAAAGTGTTTGGAGGTTTCGATACTACATTCAAACTAGAAAACTGGTTACAGTTACAAAAAAAATGAGGAACTGTTATACATTCGAGTTACAAACAGGTTTCATGTGTGCGTACATGAAGGATATGATTAAATGTAGCATGTCTGGAAGAACAAAGCGACGCACGGTATGATACTCAGATATATCTCACATCCGGTAAGAATTACGTAAGATCTGAATTGCTTTGAGAGGGACAAATAGCTTGATCACTTGATGCAGTGGCTATGACGCTGGCGACTGTAGCACAGGCTGACTCTCTTGAATATGTCAGCCAAGAGATACAAATATAATTATCATAATAACAGAATCAACGAGTTTGCACAGTAACTTTTACATTAAACCTGTGAATGTCTGTACACAAATGCTTGTAGGATTTTTACAAGTGAATGAATAATTTATGTCAATGTGTAAGTTATGCGTAGGCTATATTTACGTACTTGTACAGGGACATCAGTTTATTTTTACTAACATTTTTAATATTAACCTGGTTATATCTTTGGATTAAAGGTCTAGAACGGGAAACACCGCTTGCTCCCCCTTCCAAGACTGGAGTTCGATGATAATGGCGTAAAATACAAATCACTTTACTAGGTATAGGAGGGACGAAAAGTAGTACATCCATTTATGTAAACTAGGAAATATCGCAATTTTGAGTTTGATAATTTTCATTAGGTTTTTGTTTAATCAAAATACAGTACTGTATTAACACTTAGTGTTTTTACTCACGAATTGAGCTAACCATTCGGACGTATTATTTATACAGTGTATATTGTACTGTTACAGCACATTAGCGTACAATATAGAGAACGAAGTTAAATTGAAAAATAATCATAATATGGATATTTAAATACATTTTTGAAAATGGTGGCCGTTCATTTCGAAACAGGCTTCAGTTCTTTTGTGCATGTTATCGCACTATAGACTACTGTACCTAATTCCAATTACCAGTTTCGGCCTTCGTACTAGTAACTCATGTTGAAATAATTCTGTACCTAATCTATAAAAGAGTACCTTACGTACTGTAAATTCAATCTTCACTTCTGCCCGATCCGAAAAGATAAAATTACTCAGAAATGCTATCTACTGTCCGTTCAAGTGGTTTTGTCGCAGGGTAGTAGAAAAGGGAGGAAATCACGTGACAGTTAATTACTTAACAAGGCCCTTTTTATTTAAGTTATTTTAAACACTTGAATAATATTACGTAGACGTCCAATTCCTAACAGAAATTAATGCTTTCAGAAAAGAGCTAAGACAGCCCAGATACTAGACTTTACAGAGGGACGAACAGAAGCAGGTGGGGGAAACTGGGATGCGACGTAGGCAAACGGACGACAGTACCTGTGCGAAAATATGATTCAATATTGAAAAGTCTTTCGTCACTGGAAAACGCGAACATATTTCTGGAACGTACTATACTCACTAACTCAGTACTGCATACGCGGCCTTGGTTCTGTGTGGAGATCGGTTGGAAGTTTACTAGTAGAGGGGGTGGGAGTGAAGTATATTCAAAAACTCAGGTACAATAAAAATTGAAGTAAAAATAAAATGATGTCCCTTTATAATATGCAAAACGATGTATTTTATGTATCTACTAATTGTACGTATGAAATATAGCTTTTCTATTGTATACATATTCTATATATGTTTATATTCTATAAGTGTGGGACTGAAGTTGGATGGTCTATGGCGAGTCATCGGCCTCTCTTCATTTCACCCCTTTGGTCTGATTACCTGGTTGGGTTTTGTCAGAGGTTTTCCCCAACCAAAAGGCAAATTTCGGGTAATATATTGGCGAATCCTCGGACCTCATCTCGTCTCACTACATATCGCCAAATTATTGTAAAAAATTGTAGAAAATTGTAAAAAAATTGTAGAAAATTACAAAATTGTAAACTGTAAAATAATTGTAAAAATTTGTAAAAATTGTAATTGTTATATTTTAAAATTTTCACTTTTTCCATACCTTAAAGCTTCATTGCTCATGTAAGATCTATGGTATATAATAAATGAAATGAAAAAAGTGTGTTGTATAAATGGTACGCATGTGATGTACTTGTTATATGTAAGCCTATGAGTTGTAGGAATTGTACTCATGTGATACATATATCGTACGTATGTGTCATGGATTATACGTATGTAATATATGCAGATCTCTCGACGGTACCCGGTGCAGACATAGCTGCCCGGAGATTGAAACTTTAGCACACGTCTTGGGATTCTGTGAACAGGGATTGCTCTTGAGTAACTCTAGACATCATCTTATACGATCCAAAATTGCTGCCGCATTAAGAAATAAGGGCTGGATAGTAGAAGAAGAAATCTCCTGTCTAGCTGAAAATGGGTCAACGAGACGAGTAGATATTTTAGCGTACAATGCTGACACTAAACAGGACATCACTGTGGACCCCACGATACGTTTTGAAGTAGAATGTCATCAGTCAGCCGAGGTCCACCTTGAGAAGAAGTCGATCTATATCAACCATTTCAAGCTGAAATATGACTTAATTCACGTTGAGGTATTCGGCTTGCTCATAGGTGCTCGAGGAACTATACCAGCTTTTTTCGAAGAATTTCGACGGTAGTTTGCTCTGCCAACATATCTGAGGGATGACATTGTGATAATTGTGTTAAAACCATCCTGCCAAATCCTAATTAATCACATGGTGCCACATTAATAGCAATTGTAATTTTTCACACCCTTTTCTTTGTTTCCCTTCTTTAAAATTTAATATCTAAGGTTACATATGTATAATAATTTTTTTTGAGGATATACTGAGTCCTTAAGGGCTACCCTCAATGGGGGGGCAGTTTACTATTATTTATTATATATATATATATAAATGAAAAATGATAAATATTGTGGAAGTAGATAGAATTCAAAGACTACAGGGAATATATTTAGTTCTAAATCTCTATGCATTTTATTTGTATCTTGCATTTTTTGTATTTTATTCTTACAGAGGAATTTAGTGTTGTTATATTTATCATACCAACATTTTGATGTTAATTATTTTCTTAATTATTCTTCTTTGCTGTACTTTGGTGAGTTTTCAGGTAGTTCTACAACATCTTATCCACGAAGTAGTAAAATGCGATATAAAATGGGAGAAACATATCCACTGATATATGATACATAATCTGAGATAAAAAAACATAAAAATAAACAGTTTCATTGTAGGTTTGTAAATCTGTCTAATTAAGATCTTTAACTGTGATCCCCATTTCAGGGCAGAAAGCAGAAAATATTCCGGCCGGATGTTAAAGCTCGCAGTCAGCTCACAATTAGACCAGCTCTCACGGCTTTGTGGGTACCGACGACATGTGGCAGGAATCTCGAATTCCGACTTCAGTGCAAAGACGACGGCTTTCAGAGGAAAATAATTAGGCCTACATGCATACGTAAAAATAAATACATTTTCAGTTGACAGTAGAATCGCAGCTTACATTTCGGGACAGGTTCATGGCTCTCTTCCCAGGTTCCGAGCTTATTCTAACGGGCTGCAAAACAGGCCCAATTAATAGTTTTGGGCCATCGTTATCACTATCGTGCTTTCCGTTGTGGTTCAAGTGGTAGCGTTTCTGACTAAATATCCAGCGTACCCGGGTTTGAATTTTTGGTAGGAAAATAGATATTCATCTACCTACCTTCATCGGGAATTGGATAGGCCAATGTCTATTTCTTTCTTCCTTGTTTTGTTTTCTCTGAAGCAGTGGTCTTCATTAATTAATTAATTCTTCATTCATCCATTCATCCATCCATCAATTCATTCATTCATTCATTCATTCATTCATTCATCCATCCATTAATTAATTCATTAATTCATCCATCCATTAATTAATCAATTAATTGATTAATTAATTAATTCATTCATTCATCCATTCATCAATTAATTCATTCATTAATTCTTCCATCCATTAATTAATTAATTAATTAATTCCAAATTCATTCATTTCATTCATTCATCATTAATTCATCCATCATCCATTAATTAATTAATCAATTAATTGGTTAATTAATTAATCCATTCTTCATTCATTCATCCATCCATCAATCCATCATTTAATTAATTCATTCATTCATTCCATCCATTCATCCATTAATTAATCCATCATTAATTCATCCATCCATCCATAATTAATTCATTCATTAATTCATCCATCCATCCATCCATCCATCCATCAATTAATTAATTCATTCATTAATTCATCCATCCATCAATTAAATAATTAATTCATCCATCCATCCATCCATCAATCAATCAATCAATCAATCAATCAATCAATCAATCATTCATCAATCAATCAATCAATCAATCAATCAATCAATCAATTAATCAATTCAATCAATTAATTCAATCAATTAATCAATCCATTCATTCATTCGTTCATTCATCCATCCATCATCCATTCATCCATCCATCCGTCCATTAATTTCCATCCATCCATTAATTATTCATTCATTAATTCATCCATCCATCCATCCAATTAATTATTCATTAATTCATTCCATTCAATTAATTCATTAATTCATCCATTCCATTAATTAATTTATCAATTAATTGATTAATTAAATAATCATTCATTCGTTCATTCATCCATCCATCAATTATTCATTCATCCATCCATTAATTAATTCCATTCATCCATCCATTGATTAATTCATTCATCCATCCATCCATTCATTAATTCATCCATCAATTAATTAATTTGTTAATTAATTGATTGATTAATTAATTAATTCATTATCCGTCAATCCATCCATTCAATTTCATTCATTCATCCACTTTAATTAATTAATTAATTCATTCATTCATTAATTCATTCATCCATTCATTCACCCATTTTCATCCAAATTAATTAATTAATTAATTCAAATTCATTCATTCATAGTTTTCTATTTTTCAGCAAACCCTATTCAATCTTTCCTATTTTCAGCCTCTCTTAGTCTTCGCATATGATACATATTATATTATACACTCTGTTCTGTATTTATGATATGGTCTGTTCCGTATTACCATATAAAATTGTACTTGACCATGTTATAGCATCTTCCGAAGCATTTGAAATTTCAAAATTTGAAATAAAAATTATATCTTAATGTCGTCTATCATCTGATATCTTCTTCTGCTCCGAACTCTTCTCCCGTTCACTATTCCTTCCAGTGCATCCTTTAGCAGACAGCTTCTTCTCAACCAGTGACCCAGCCAATTCCTTTTCCTCTTTCTGATTAGTTTCAGCATCGTTTTTTCTTCATCCACTCTTTCCAACACAACTTCATTTCTTATTCTGTCTGTCCACTTCACACGCTTCATTCCTCTCCATATCCACATTTCAAATGCTTCTATTCGCTTCTCTTCACTCAATTGTAATGTCCATGTTTCTGACCCATACAATGTCACACTGCACACAAAGCACTTCACTAGACTCTTCCTCAGTTCTCTTTCCAGAGGTCAGAAGAAGATGCTCGTTTTATGCAATCATTTTTTTTTTTTTGACGAATACGTTTTCCTTGCACCCAATATGGGCGCTGTTGCGAGATCAAAACAAAAAACAAAATATGTCTGAATCAAAAAATGTAAGAATTTCAATTGCTTAGGCTACTGTAACAACACTATGAGTCTCAGCCGATTTTTAGCTTCAGAACACTAACGAATTAAAGAAATTACACTTGTGAATAGTTCATTCTCTATTTATAATATTTTTTTACCCTTGAAACTAAAGGAAAAGGGTATTTCACTATCAATTTCAAATTAATGTAACTTTGAAAGTACTGAGATTAGGACACATGTTTTATATGACATTTTTTGCTCAGAATGTCTTCGGAAATAAGCTCCGTAAGGGACGATACATCCTCGTGAATCACTCTGTATGTAAATAAAAGAAGAAAGGCTGACCTATGTAAAATGATGTTTTCCTTATTCCCGAAATAAAATTGTTCGATGTGTAAACAATATCCCCAAAACATGTAATTCTTTTCATAATTTTACAGAATTTCAACCGTTTGCTACGGATAATCTGAAAGATTGACAAGGAAACATCGCGATCTTCACAAAAGTGTGTTTTGATCCATCCCTTATAATTTAGGAGTTAAGATTATGTTTGACTTACACAAATGCAATGCTGAAAGTATGACGCAGTAACCTTAATGACTGCAAACATGTGCCGCCGCGCACAGATAAACATGTCTACAGGAAGCAGTCGCGCAGAATATATGAGACTTTAGAGGAAAAGAAAACGTGGAGAGAAAGACTAATGCCGAGTAAGTAGAGGAAGCGCAAAGAAAGCTTGCCCATTTGACTGATGCGCAGAGAACGATATTCGGTCCTCGTGCCGTCATGCTCATTACAGGGCTGCTAGGAATCATGTAATGCTGATTACAGGGCGCATTCGAAAGCGCGGTCTTGAGCTGTTCGTATCGTGAAATGTACGAGTATTGTGCAGAGCGGGTAGAAGCCAGCGTATGCGTTACGTATTCTGCGTTTTATCCCTCATATCAGGATTTTTATAGAGTTCAAAGTGTGTTTGTAAAAAAACAGAGTTCTATATAGCATTATATGTACTTAACAATGCCCCCGTTGGCTCTAAATTAGGAAGTGCTAATGAAACGTTACACAGTCAAACTAGGGAATTATTTATAACGTTTATAAATGTATGAACAACGAAACGGGCTCCACTCGTAACGTAAGGAGTATATACAGATTAAAATAAATCGACCATAGTACCACGCTAGTTATCGGAACATTTTAATAAAATCACATAGTATTAGTTATTAGTATTTTATTACAATGTCAAATATCAATTATTACACGATCACATATTTCTTATAACATCTTCGTAATTTCATTCAGTGATTTTATGTGTAAAAGAATTCGTGCTTCTGTATTTTCAACAATGCTATGTTACTAGTTACTCTGCAACAAGGTTTAGGTTACGTTACATGCGCTGTGATAAATCTCACTCGAAACATCAATCCAGCAGACGACTGAGAACTGACGACAGTTTGCCAATCGAATCGAAGCGAGGTCGAGTGCACCCGAGCGTTTCCGAAAGTTCGCGCAGCTTTCCGTGGCAAGCTCTTCTTGCGTTTACTCTACATGAATATAAACATCAATAATTTTAATGCCAAAGTACAGTTGTTTCAATACAAAACCTAATATTTAACGTCATTCATATTAATCCTCGAACCAAGGTGTCCTAATAATTTGTCTTCTATACTTCCTCCGCCATCTTTTTATTTCTATCTTTCCCTCCTTAATCCGTTTCCTGTTTTCTTCGTTTCTGTACTTTCTATCTCGTTTTGTCCTCTTCTTGTTTCAGTATTTATTTTTCTTCGGAAAACGTATTATGTGTCTTTCTTGTGTTAAATTTTATATTACCTTGTTAACATGTTTCAGCCTGCTATTGGCCATCTTCAGAACTGGTAAAATTTAACACGTGAAAGACACATAATACATTTTCCGAAGTGATATAGTGCCAAAAGTTGTGTAATCAAGATGTATTTATTTTTTCTCTATTTTCTTATTTCCATCTGAGCCAGTGTCATGTATATTGTCTGCATAGACCACTTGATTATCCGACACAATTTATTTATTCTGAATTCCAAGTACTAAAAATTGAGCAAATATATAAACATACAGTACTAATTTATTTTCACAAAAATGGAATAAATTTTATAACTGAAAAACATATACATAACACCAGAAGAAATGTCCCAACTCTTTTGGAGGAACCTAAATGACACACTACAGCTGGATTAAGACACGGTAGGAATTATGAATCAAGACTATACAATTCAGTACCGAAAAATAATCCAGATCTAAGCAATTTACACATTCTCAAGTTTAAAAATAAAGTGAAAATGTTTGTATGATATTTGATAAATTTTATTATTATTTTAAGTGTTCTAGCATTATATGTTACTAATATTTATTGTGTTTACCTGATGCACGTAACCTATAAGATAAAACATTGTAATAAATATAAATAGATCATTTTCTTAATTAATAACAATGTATATCTCCAATAAATGATTTCTTAGCATCGCCACAGATACACTTGATTGTACTTGTCACTATCTCTGTCACTAGAGAGTTCTTGAAATTTATATTTTCCCCGCCATTCATAAAATATTTTGATATGATATCTCTTGCACAAAAGGGGAGATCTATAACTGAAACTTGATTAATATATATCAGTGTTATTTGTATTTATCCTGGTAATAATGAACAGTTTGACTCGTAGGCGTTTTGTTTTTAAGCATTAACTTCCATGATTATATGAGAAGATTCGAAGAGAACGGCAGTTACGTAGACCTTCGGCTCCCCCTACTACCAATAATGCATAACACAATGCCAATACGGCGGTTGCTGTCGTCTGCGATACAACGAACTTTTTTCTGTTGATTTTCGAGTTCGTCATTTTTTCCTGGTTATTATATGCTTATTTAAGTTGTGTTAACTCTCGCTAAGTGGTTTTATATTTTATTTTATCCGTCTTAGCATTTATTTTATTATTGTAAATATTTTTGTTTTATTACTATTATTATTATTATTATTATTAATAATAAATTAATTTTACTACTATCTTTGTATCATCTTCGTCACAGTTATTCTATTATTATTATTATTATTATTATTATTATTATTATTATTATTATTATTATTATTATTATTATTATTAGTCTCGGTTCTCTTATCTATACTCTAACCACGACGTAAATACCAGATCAGTTATCTGTGGCACGCTAAGTATACCTATACATAGAACATCTTATTATTCATCATCTTTTACAGTATCCACCTCGTGTCAATGGAATTCCTTGTCACGAAGTATTTGGGGTTGCAAGACAATAAACACCTTTAGAAACAGCTTAAAAGATAACCTTATTAGCATTTCACTCCACTCATACTGATTTAAACTATCTCTTTCTCTTTCTATTATCTAATATTATTTGAAATATATTAAAACATTCTATGTATTTTAGCCTAATTCTGCTACACAATTTATTTCAGTGTTTAATTAATAGTTCATAGTATTTTGTTGTTTAATTCGTAAATAACTCTTGAATACATGTAACTCTCATCTAAATCAAATTGTTGAATTCTTTGTAAGTTCATGCATATGTATATACACTTTTTGCTGGTTGAGTGGATGAGAAGGCCTTACGGCCTTAACTCTGCCAGCTAAAATAAATTATTATTATTATTGTTATTATTATTATTATTATTATTATTATTATTATTTCTATCATCAACATAATTATTGATCTCTGTAAAATTTATGTAGACTACTGGACTGTACCCGAGCACGAGCATATGCTCATTTCGGGTATCTATTCATACGCATTCATTTCAAATGTAAATTGTGAATAAATTTGAATTTGAATTTGGATATTGTTTGCTTAATACGATAGACTAAAATAAAGCAACTGAAACTCACAACGTTTGTGATGTGACTGTACCCGCTCGAAAAGTGCACAATGCAAAATTAAATATATCTTGGATGGTCAAAGTAATTCGCATGCTTTACAGGTCTAACATACTACTGAGCATAAATTATATTCAGCGAGGACACGAGAGCGTAAATTTAGTGAATTTTAAGCATCGTTAAAGCCAAATGTCAACCTGTGATGCGTGAACCGGGGACTCTACTTTCCACAGCCTTACGTTACAAATCATGGTTGTCATGAAATATGCCGATTCCGCCCAAATGCTTAGTAATGAAACATACATTATTTCTCCTGCGGCGTTGTCATGACTACCATTAATCACTCGGCAAAATTCGTGCAATGCCACGTAATCTAACGTGTGGTAGCAACTTATAACGTGGAATAATGTAGGCCTATACAAAACGAGTTGATGCCACTAATTTACTTATCCAAACAATTTGTTGCCCACAGGTTATGTATGATCATTTCCATCATCGTAAATGCGAGCAAGGGAAGTCAAAATATATAAAGGTACATAGAGACCAGATGTTGTGTAAACGACAAGGAATCATTTTTCATAGACTGTCAGTATATTGTATGGTGCAATATAAGGCCCAATGAAGTTAATAATTACCTATACAAGACAGCCAAAATGCATTTATCTCATACACTTGTAATATATTTAGTGTCTTGATTTTTTGTTAGCAAAATTAGAAGTTCGAGTCCCGAAACTTCAACACAGTCTCCAGATCAGATATTGAAAATGCTGCAAATTCTGCAATGAATGTTTAGCACTATCGATATCCCGCGTATGATATGAAGTGAAATATAAAAAAAAATTGAAGATTGGTGTTCCACGAAAAATGTTGAAATCGTGTCGAACTTATTTTTGTTAATGTTTATAATAAATAAAATCAATTTAATTTAATGTGTGGTTCACATTACGTAACCAGTTAGGTAATACCAGTATCATTACTTTATTTTTTATTTTATTTAAATCCACCACCAACAGAAGCAGGCTTCCAATTACAGGTGGCTTACACAGATACAGAGGTGTGAAAATTATTTGAATAATCTTAATTTTAAAGGTTTTTTAATAGTTCCTTCACAAATATTAATTGAATTGATGAATATTGGTATATATTACTATACTGATGTAGGATATATTTACTACTAACAATGCCGGAAAGCATTGTTGTACATTAGTATTTTTCTTATTTACAATTGTTATGGGAATTCAGAAATTATTATATTATGTTGGCGGAATTGGAAACATAAAAAATTATATGCACAAAACAGATGTATACGTTCATTTGAACCTTCACAACAATGTAAACGCAAAGAACAATTTGTTTAAAGCATTTCTTCATTAATTTTTGATGTTTCCAATTCCGCCAACATAATATAATAATTTCTGAATTCCCATAACAATTGTAAAATAAGAAAAATACAATGAACAACAAATGCTTTCAATAGTAATGATATATCCTACATCAGTATAGTAATATTATATACCAATATTCATCAATTCAATTAATATTTGTGAAGGAACTATTAAAAAAACTTTAAAACTAAGATTATTTTAATAATTTTCACACCTCTGTACATACACAAAATACATAGCCTAACGGTAATAGATGCTAGAATATAACATTGCAGTTAATATAGAGCCAAATGTCAATATAATGATGCAAAATTATTTAAAAACTAGAGTAAAAACATTATAATACACTTCTTCATAATTTAAATGTATAAGGAAATAGGCTACAATTCCTTTTAATATTGTATGAAATTTTTCAACTGTTAAACTGAAATCCAATTTCACAGTTTAAAGACAGAGAGTTGTAAGTATTACACATAACAAACAACGGAGAGTTCTTGAAGAAAACAATTACAGGAATGGGAATAACAAAAGGTTGCCTATGACGTAATTCTGATTTTTTTTTTACATTGAACTGAAGGAATTTAAGAAAATCACAGTTATTCAATATACCGTTAACAGTCTTATAGAGTAAAATTTGACTATTTATTAATCGTCGAGATTTTAAAGTTTTATAATTAAATTAAAAAAGTAACCGATTATATGAAATTTGCTTGTCATAAGACAATACGTGATGTTTT
>JAJSOF020000011.1:145844182-145926682 GCA_025594305.2 Periplaneta americana | reverse complement strand
TTTACGTCAAAATAGTGATTCGGACCTGTTGCGCCGTTTTGAACAATTTGTGATGAGGAAAATCTCTAGCTGTGTATTGTGGGAATTATAGAGAAAGTTGGAGACCTGAGAGACAGAACGTAATTATGATTCCGAATATACAGCGCAGTATTTGTCTGTTTCGTATAATGGATCACTCTTTGGATCCACGAAATATCCAGATACGCAATACGTTTCTTCATTAAAAAATCCAGTCTCTTTGTATTTCTTTCTGATTCATTCTTGCACGTAATATAATCTTCATAGGCCTATCCTTTACTTGGTTCTTTAACGCTGTTCCTTGTATAGTGGGCATACTTAAGGCTAACCACACTGAAAATAAATTTATGGCTTATGTGGAAATTTTTCTATTCCTAGAACGTTGACAAAAGTTTCGGACTTCCCAAATATTTTAACTCAAAAATGTGCTTGCAGACTTTCGTAGAAATACGATTATTTGATCTCTTCTAATACGGAGTATCGCTTTCTGTCCTTCCCTGTAAGAAACCTGTAGAACAAGAGCAATTATTGATGGTTGTACTCCCTTATTATTAAGGTTCGCAATAAAACTACAACATACAAGCGAACATCATGTTACCACTCCGCCAAAAACTCGTTACTGTAACTACAAATTGTTTTTGCGCGTTTCCATGTTAAATTCTAAGAATTAACTGTTGACGTTCCCAACATTCTATAAATAATTGTTCTAAATGAGAGACAAAGCAATGATGGGTTATTCAGAAGAGGTCTGAAATGGATATTTTCTGTTTTTTGTTAAATATAAAAATCACGACTCTTAGAGACATTTCCAAGGTTGTATTTTTTTGGATACGATTACTTCTCTTATTAGGTTTCATTTTTACTTTTTATTGTATGAATTATAAAGAGAAGAAGTTGGTATGCTGCAAAAAATATTTTCTATATTTTCATCAGTGATATAACGAGAAGAAATGAGAAAATCTCTTGTGATATTTAATAAGACTATTTCGAGAAAAAATGGGAGTATAAGGGTACAGTACATCAGTTATTCATAGATTTCAAAAAGGCGTATGACTCGGTTAAGAGAGAAGTTTTATATAATATTGTTATTGAATTTGGTATTCCCAAGAAACTAGTTCGATTAATTAAAATGTGTCTTAGTGAAACTTACAGCAGAGTCCGTATAGGCCACTTTCTAGCTGATGCTTTTCCAATTCACTGCGGGCTAAAGCAGGGAGATGCACTATCACCTTTACTTTTTAACTTCGCTCTAGAATATGCCATTAGGAAAGTTCAGGATAAGGAATTGAACGGGTTGCATAAGCTTTTTGTCTATGCGGATGACGTGAATATGTTAGGAGAAAATTCACAAACGATTAGGGAAAACACGGAAATTCTACTTGAAGCAAGTAAAGAGATAGGGTTGGAAGTAAATCCCGAAAAGACAAAGTATATGATTATGTCTCGTGATCAGAATATTTTACGAAATGGAACTATAAAAGTTGGAGATTTATCCTTCGAAGAGGTAGAAAAATTCAAATACCTTGGAGCAATAATAACAAATGTAAATGACACTCGGGAGGAAATTAAACACAGAATAATTATGGGAAATGCCTGTTATTATTCGGTTGAGAAGCTTTTGTCATCTAGTCTGCTGTCAAAAAATCTGAAAGTTAGAATTTATAAAACAGTCATATTACCGGTTGTTCTGTATGGCTGTGAAACTTGGACTCTCACTTTGAGAGAGGAATATAGGTTAAGGGTGTTTGAGAATAAGGTTCTTAGGAAAATATTTGGGGCTAAGAGGGATGAAGTTACAGGAGAATGGAGAAAGTTACACAACGCAGAGCTGCACGCATTGTATCCTTCACCTGACATAATTAGGAACATTAAATCCAGACGTTTGAGATGGGCAGGGCATGTAGCACGTATGGGCGAATCCATAAATGCATATAGAGTGTTAGTTGGGAGGCCAGAGGGGAGAAGACCTTTGGGGAGGCCGAGACGTAGATGGGAAGATAATATTAAGATGGATTTGAGGGAGGTGGGATATGATGGTGAGGACTGGATTGATCTTGCTCAGGATAGGGACCGATGGCGGGCTTATGTGAGGGCGGCAATGAACCTGCGGGTTCCTTAAAAGCCAGTAAGTAAGTAAGTAAGTATTTCACCAATAGAATACAAGAGGTACCAAATTAATTGATTCTGTTTTAATATGTTTTATTTTGTAAAGTATGTGTGATGTACAGTAAGATTCTAAAGTCTTATCCCCCCCCCCCATTTGTATGATGATGTGCATCCATTTTGAACATGTCATAGCAGATGTGTGACAATGATTGATACTTTACGTTCCAGCTTGTTTAGTGATCCAGAACATCATTTTCACGGCACAAAATGATGCGGCGCCATGTCCTGTGTGAAATTTTCTCCAGCAAAGGCGGTGTGATTTCCTTTTGGGGAATAATTAAGCAGCATGTCTCGAAACATCGATACCAGACAAATAAAGATCTGAAGCAAGCTGTTAGGGAGGCATTACAGCTGCGGTACAGGCGAAAGATGGTGACACGTTGGGCAGAGTGTAGGAGTAATTGGACTACGGCCTAGACCAGGCCTGCACAAGGTTTGCGCTCTCCGAGCCGGCTCACAGCTCGCAGATATTACCTGCGCTCTGTATAAGGGTGGACTGGAAGAAGGGGTTATCTCGTACAAAATGTACACAAAAGGAAGTACTATTACGAGTGTTTATGAAATGAATTCCCGTTCAGTGTTTGCAAAACTATCTTGGACTAATATTAATTAATAAAGAAATATTTATTTTACAGGAATAATAGAAATTCTATAGCTACTTAAATGTACAATATCATTTTATTATATTTTTATTTATCAGTACATCAAAACGAGGTTTTATGTTGTTGGCAGCTGAAAGGATCGTAATGAAATATGTCTGCCTTTATTAAAGTTGAATATAGAAAACAGTTGCTCACAAATATAAATGTTGAGCCAAACATAGCAATAATTTTCACAGCCAGCCTGTGTAGTCGTGGATATTATTGCTAATGTTTAGTCTTGTAAATCTCAACCAGGCTAGTAATATTATTCAAACGATCTTTAGCCCTTAGGTCACATTGAAGATCAATAAGTTCCAGCTGTAAATCGTTAAATGTTAAATGTTCCCGTCTTTTAGATTCCTCCATACTGTACTGTAGCAGTAGGTAAGCAACGTGAAACAGTTACTGAGAATAGGCCTACACACTGCACTCCACTAGATAACTGAGTGGTCGTTTCCATCTCCTCTACCTACAGCAAGTCTGTGTCATTCTGACATATCTTCCTCTCCGTTTCGGCGAGCGGTAAACACAGCTCTCCCGCTCCGAAGGAGAGCGCGCGCTCGTTGAGCGCTGTTTGTGCAGGTATGGCCTAGATGTTTGCCTGTGACCAGAGTTCATACTTACTTACAAATGGCTTTTAAGGAACCCGAAGGTTCATTGCCGCCCTCACATAAGCCCACCATCCGTCCCTATCCTGTGCAAGATTAAGCCAGTCTCTATCATTATATCCCACCTCCCTCAAATCCATTTTAATATTATCCTCCCATCTACGTCTCGGCCTCCCTAAAGGTCTTTTTCCCTCCTGTCTCCCAACTAACACTCTATATGCAGAGTTCATATATCGAGAAATTTTAAGATATGAAACAAAACGTGGAGCTATTACCTGTCTATTGGCATTTATTACGTTGCTATAACATTGACGCCGATTACATCAACCTCCGTTAAATATAGTATAGCCTAAGAAGAGTTTTACTTAAAAAAACATTTAATATTTAACAGTCATTTAAATATTACGTGTTTCATTAACACCCGTAACCCCATGAAACAAGTCACAGATATTCAAGTCGGGGGACCTCGGTGGCCACTTGCAGAAGACGTTTTGGTCTCCAACGCGTCCAATCCACCGTCCTGCCAGTTGTTTGGTAAGATGGTCACGGACATTTGCTACAACGCGATAATACAAAAATAACAAAAGACTGGCAAACCCAAACGAAACTCATATTATTAACAGTTTCTATTCGTTTCTGCTGCCATCAATTGTTTTTGCCGCCAATTAGAGATACTGCAGTATTTAAAACAGGAATTTTCTGAGTCGTCCTTTCTTATGATACTAGTATAAAGTTCTTGATGTAACATTGTTACAAAAATTATAGTCGTTTGTAATCACGAAGGGTTTCTGTGAACATACTGTACAATTATAGATGTAATTAAAGAAGTCTGATATCCACGAAGATCGCAGTGTGTCTGAGAGTATTATTATTTACAGAAATTTGTCTTAAATTTAAAACTGTTTAGAAAATTATGTTAGGATATAACTATATTGGACTATTAGCGTAGAAAATCAGTTTCAATGCTCTTTATTCTACAACAAAACTCTCAGGATGACAGTTATTAAACTTCTGCTCTCCTGTGGTGTGATAATGTCGATTAATGAGATTATAGATATTAAAAACGTTATAAAAATACGACTAATTATTATAAATAAAATAAATTCTTGTTGTTGCCTTATAGATATAGAGCAAACTAATAAATGATGCAGGATGTGATCTTCATTCACAGGAAATCAAGATTGAAAGAACAGCGCTGATGATTTATGATGTCAGATAAATTACTGCATTAAGTTTAGTACTTAATAATAATAATAATAATAATAATAATAATAATAATAATAATAATAATAATAGAAACGATGGCAAACATTATAGCTGTTTTGTAGGACTGCGACTGCACATTCAAAGAAATTAAACGACATAAACTGATTATTCATTTGAATGATTGGAACAGTCAACGTAATGAAGACTTACGTCCATGGATCTAATTTCAAAACAGGAAGGCGCGTTTGAACAGCTGCCGTGTGCGAGTAACGGCTGACGTTTGAACTAAGTGCTAGGCCTCACGGAATGTAATAGATGAACAACTGAATTTATATTTCTGAACGTTTATCATATAATCGTCACGAGATTATTAATATGTAGACTTAATAACAGGCCCTAAAGCTGCCATTACTTACACATACCTGGGTTTCAATTTAATATTTTTCTTCTCCTCGACTGTTTGCACAAAGTTTGTTTTCATTTTATGAAATCACTACCAACACTACCATTACTAGCAATATTTTCAATAAATTTTCATCTCAAAAGTTAGGTTAGTTTTTATTAAGTGACCTGAAAGAATTACTTTCCACGTAAGTACTATTAGTAATATAAATGACACTCGAGAGGAAATTAAACGCAGAATAAACAAATATTTATTTATTTAATCTCACTAGATTAAGGCTATAAATAGGGGAAATGTCTACTATTATTCGGCTAAGAAACTTTTGTCATCCAGTCTGCTTAAAAAAACTGAAAGTTATAATTTACAAAACTGTTATATTACCGGTTGTTCTGTATGGTTGTGAAATTTGGACTCTTATTTCGAAAGAGGAACAGAAGTAAAGAGTGTTCGAGAATAAGGTGCTTAGGAAAATATTTGGAGCTGAGATGAAGAAAGTTACACAAACCAGAACTGTACGCATTGTATTCTTCAACTAACATAATTCATTTGTTCATTATGTTCTGTCCAAGGGAAGGTCTTTCAACGCAAACCCACATTCTCCAATCTTTTCTATTTTCTGCCTTCCTCTTAGTCTCTGCATATGATCCATATATCGTAATGTCGTTTATCATCTGATATCTTCTTCTGCTGAACTCTTCTCCCGTCTAACATAGGAGAAGTCAGGGTAAATCGAACATTAATGATAATATCGATAGTGCGTTTCTTTCATCTACCACCATATTAGTACCTGAATAACATGGTTACGTTTCTCTATGCGACATCACAGAAACGTAATGAATGTCAATCAATACTTCATCATCGTGTGGTAAGATGAAAGAAACTCAGCGTCCGATGATTACCCGATGTCAGATACTATTACTCTCCCAATATTAGGAACATTAAATCAAGACGTTTGAGATGGGCAAGGCATATAGAACGTAATGAATACAGAAATGTATATAGACCATTCATTGGAAAACCTGATTGGAAAAAACCTTTTGGGAGACCGAGACTGTAGATGGGAGACTAATACTAAAAATAGATTTGAGGGAAGTGGGATATGATGGTCGGGAGTGGATTAATCTTGCTCAGCGTTTAGGGACCGATGGCGGGCTTATGCGAGGCGGCAATGAACCTTGATTCCTTGAATGAGTGAATTTATATTTCTGTACGCACTACTAATTAGAAAAGACACGATGACATAACTACATGAGAAGAAAAGTAACAGGCCCAATGAGAAATGGGAACTGCCATTACAAAAATATTATAATTATTATTATTATTATTATTATTATTATCATCATCATTATCATCATTAGTTTGCAAGCCTTGCAGTTTTTTTCAAACAATTTGTGTGAAATTACTCTTTGTATTCCCTTGTTTCCTTGTAGTCCCATTATTCTGCTTATAGTCCCTTGTTCTCCTTGCATTACCCTTGTTCTCGATGTATTCTCCTTATTGTCCTATATTCTCATTGTAATGATCAATGAACCATATGAAATTATGCCTGAAGAAATGCAGCACAATAAAGCTATGCATCTGTGGATTTTTAATACGGAGATGTTAGCGAAAAGGGAAATGTCTAAATGGATTGGCTAAGCGATGAGCGAAAAGTCCAGTCCTTAAAAACACTGAAGAGCTTGGCTTTATCCACCACAAATACCGCTCCACCATCGCTGGGGTTCGTTCAGCATGCGCTCGAGCGAATCATTTGGCTTCCTTCTTCACAATCGAGGACCGATCGGCGAGCTCGGTCGGGCGTTTTCAAGAGAATGCAGAGGCTTAGTAAAATATTCTGAAGGTTTATTTTTTATGATCTTCCAGTTATTATCTGGAGCTCATTTTTAGGAGAGTAACATCAAAGAAACAAATTCATTCGACCATTATGTTCTGTCCTTTGGGAGGCCGAGACTTTAGATGGGAGGATAATATAAAAATTGATTAACCAAAAATGTATTTAAAAATAGGCTTCCTCTTAGTTTTACTAATAGATCCATCTGGTAGTATATTATACACACTATTTAAAGGGTGTAATTGATATTTTGTGATTTTTAAATGTTGTATCAGTTTGAAGAAGTGGTTGTGTCAGTTTAGAAGTGTGAAGTGTGTTGTGTAATGAATATGTGTTTGTTGGAAATAGTTTATAGTAGCTGAGGGAAAAAGATTTGAACAGTGAAATGTTTTTGAAGATGTTAGACTAAATCAGGATAGAATCAGTGAAATGTGTCGTATTTCAGTGCAGTGATTGATCTTGCTCAGAAATAAGGGCCGAAAGTGGGCTTGTGCAGGTATGAACATAACTCTGGGTTTTAGTTCGAACTCAGGTTTAAGATACAAATTAGTTTTACTTTAAATGTTATTTTAAGTGGTCGTATTCATTTAATTTAGGATGCTCATTATTATTATTATTATTATTATTATTATTATTATTATTATTATTATTATTATTATTTAATTATTTACTGGCTTTTAAGGAACCCGGAGGTTCATTGGCGCCCACACATAAGCCCGCCATTGGTCGCTATCCTGAGCAAGATTAATCTAGTATCTACCACCATATCCCACCTCCCTCAAATACATTTTAATATTATCTTCCCACCTACGTCTCGGCATCCCCAAAGGTCTTTTTCCCTCCGGCCTCCCAACTAACACTCTATATGCATTTCTGGATTCGCCCATACGTGCTACATGCCCTGCCAATCTCAAACGTCTGGATTTAATGGTCCTAATTATGTCAGGGGAAGAATACAATATTTGCAAACTTTCTCCATTCTCCTGTAACTTCATCCCTCTTAGCCCCAAATATTTTCCTAAGCACCTTATTCTCAAACACCCTTAACCTATGTTCCTCTCTCAAAGTGAGAGTCCAAGTTTCACAACCATAAAGAACAACCGGTAATATAGGCCTAACTGTTTTATAAATTCTAACTTTCAGATTTTTTGACAGCAGACTGGATAATAAAAGCTTCTCAACCGAATAATAACAGGCATTTCCCATATTTATTCTGTGTTTAATTTCCTCCCGAGTATCATTTATATCTGTTACTGTTGCTCCAAGATATTTGAACTTCCCCAACTCTTCAAAAGATAAATCTCCAATTTTTATATTTCCATTTCGTACAATATTGTGACAGCGACGTGAGATTCGAACTCACGACCAGCGTCCCGCAAGAGAGAAGATCGCGCGGAGCACTTTGGGACGGCGCGCGGCGAGAGAGTGGAGAGGGAGTTTGCGCGCGCATCTTCTGCTTGCCTAGAGAGGCCGAGAAATCCGTCGAAGTGGAAGACTCGCGAATTCGAACTTTCGAGGCTACGTCGCTGTGGCTATAAATTACGGTCGCGAAGGAACGACAGCAGTTTTCAGTTGATTAGTCAGCCAGTCAGTGAGAAAGCCAGAGCAAGCAAGCCCGTCTTGTGTACCGGAGTTCGATTCGAGTGTGCGTCCGCAACTGTATCAGCATCCGAAGGCCAGAGTTCGAGTGCAGTGGACCGCAGTTGGAGGGACCTGAGTTCGAGTGCAGTGGACCGCAGTTGGAGGGACCTGAGTTCGAGTACAGTGAACTGTCTCTGAAGGTCTGTGGTTCGAGATACTGTGAACTCGAGTGACTGAGATAGAAGAACTGTGAACTGAGAACTGATAGTTCTGATTTGTAAATAGTGCTTTGTAAATATTAGTTAAGATTAACAGTTCATTGTTGTTCGTACTAGTCCAAGTAAATTGTCATTGTCGTCAGTGGAGTGCTATAACGAATACTGTGTTGAGTGAAAATCCAATTGTTGACGAGAGCGTTTAAGGCGAATTGTAGAAAGGAATTATTGTTGTGACGAATAAATTACATTGTTGTTACTAATAAAATTCACAATATTCTGGTCACGAGACATAATCATATTATTATTATTATTATTATTATTACTAATATTATTATTTTCTTATTTTTATTACTATTAATTATTACTAATTATTATTGTATTATATTAATTTATTATTAATTTTATTGTATGTATTTTTATTAATTGTGTTTATTGTTAATTGTCATTATTAAGTGTAATTAGTTACCACAGTCATCGGGTATTTACCCATTTGCATTGTGACTAAATACATACATAGGCCTACATACATGATTCTTAAAGTTCACAGAAAAAATTTTTTGTGAAACAACAGATGTAAAGGGTTGCCTTTTGGTAGAATCCAAAAGAGATACCAAGTGATATACCAAGACTGCTGATGGAGTTAATTTACACGTTGTAAAACTATTTTCAGATGTATTTCCTTCCTTTAGATACTATGCTAAGATAGTGAAATAAGTGAATAGTTACGAGGACTTCTGGGAAGTTAAATATATTAAAGGAAAAAATAACAGCTTATTGAAATGACCGTTTAGCACATTTATTTTATCCGCACTTCCACAGAGAGACAAGTGAGGTATTGTAACTGATGGTAATTTTTATCCACGAGCGACTGAATTTCAGTCTCTCTCCCAATGATTTTGTATATTTTGTAGCCTTCAATATAAAAGTCCGGGATATAAATATATCCTCTTCATCTGCGTACAAACTGTAATCCGTGAAACCATGTTCCATTTTATCTACATTTCAAGAACACATGGGTCCCGAATTACCATTGAAGTGTAAACCAGCAGTGTTATCAAACATCGGCTGGGTTTGAAAATCTGTGGGAATTTTAAGGTCACCGCATTATAATCAGACAACTTCTAATTCCCCAACAACATGACTGACAGGAATATGTAGGCTTTAAAATCGTAACAACTGGCATCAGCAGGAATGTTTTCGAATGTTGAATCAAGCTGGTGAGAGGGATTTTGATGCCTGAGCTCCGAGTGTAGGGCAGACAGCATGGTGGGCTGCATCATCGGAGATAATTCAAACAGCCCGAGGCGTCATCCATAACGAACGAAATAAGCCTCGCTCCCACCCCCACCCCAAAACTGTGTATGAAATAACACTAGTAAAATCAAACTCATCTGCATTATAGAGAAGCCTTCCATCACGGGCACGAAATGTATGTTACTTCAGAGATACAGCGGGGCTTTTCTTCTTAGATCGTTCTTCACTGTGAGACTTCGTAGCGTTGTAGCAGTGTGGTGAAACTGAAAGGTTCCAACGTCTCAAAATTACTTCCTACTTCCATTTCCAGGCACAGAAATAATAGAAAATAGTCGCTATAGGTTATATTGCTACTGGTGCTAGCCATCTAAGGTAGGAAAACTTATGCTTTCTGGGTCAGCTATATAAAAGGTTTTCGAATTGTACGATACGGTTCCGTAAGATGTCGTACCTTTCACTCAGGTGTCCCGTCGAAGACTCGTGTTCTATTGCAATCTTAAGGCTATTTCACAATAAACCGGGGACGGAGCATTCACAATTAACGAGAAGCTTGCCGGAGCCCGAGAACGGGCACGGAGAGTTGGCCAAGTTTTAACTTTAAAGGCTGGTTCACAATAAACCGGGAACGTAAACGAAAACGAGAACGAGAACGGAAATATTGTTAAAATAAATGTATTTTAACAATATTTCAGTTCTCATTCTCGTTAAAATAAATGTATTTAAATGTGAGCATTCACAATTAACTATTGTGAACGCTCACATTTAAATACATTTATTTTATTTTAACAATATTTCCGTTCTAGTTCTCGTTAAAATAAATGTATTTAAATGTGAGCATTCACAATTAACTATTGTGAACGCTCACATTTAAATACATTTATTTTATTTTAACAATATTTCCGTTCTCGTTCTCGTTGTCGTTTCCGTTCCCGGTTTATTGTGAACCAGCCTTAAGTTCTTATAGTTTACGTAACAGTAATGCAGTAGCGCCGCATGTCAGTATTTGTTCGAGTCAGTACTAACAGCCAGGTAACTACAGGCCGAGGTATAGTTACCAGTTGACGCACAGATAACTGTAAAGATGACGATAACTGTTGTTTCGGAAACTCATTTTAAACATACCAGCAAGTTGAATCGTAGATAACTCTGTATGTACAGGCAACTGTCTTTCCAGAAACTGGACTCCCCTAGAGCATAGGAATGGATTCGTTCACATTGTTCAGTTTATCGTGTATGAGTAAGTCTAAGCATTTCCATGACGACCGAAGTCCAATTACATCAGTGTTATTTCTGTTTCACCTAGTGCTTTCATTTTTTTAATGTAGTGCATTCGCTCTTGGTGCCTCATTTTGATTACTGTGGCGCTCTCTACACTGACCTTAACATGAGACTGACAGACAGACTACAGCGTGTTCATAATGCATGCGTTCGATTTATTTGCAACGTTCGTAGATCTGACCGTATCACACCTTCACCAAATATGCTGTCCTGGGTCCGTCTCAAAGAGCGAAGAACTATTCACTCTCTCACTTTACCCTTCAATATTCTTCTAACCTCTAACCCTAGCTACCTAGCTTCTCGTTTTCAACATTTGTCCTCATATCACGAAATAGATACTCGCTCACAACACCATATCACACTCTCCATTCCTAAACACAGAACATCCCTCTACTCTTCATCTTTCACAGTCTCTGCAGCTCATCTCTGGAATTCTCTACCACAACATGTCAGAGATTGTCGGACATTGTCTAGTTTCAAAAATAAATTAAAATTGCACTTTTTGAATTAGATTCCTTTCAGTTATAAGCCCTTTTCTCTGCCATAGTTTTGTAAAAATATAGGCTATATATTTCTTTTTCCTTCCTTTCCCCTTTTTGTTCTCTTTATCAGCCGATGAATTTATTATCATAGCCTTTTTATCGTGAATTTTATTTAATTTTCGTATTTCTTTTCTTTTTTATTATTATTTTATTACATTCCATTTTGATATATTCTTCCTTACGTTTTCCATATTAACCATTTGTACTAAATGAGTTGCTTTCACTATATTCCAATGTATTTTACTTTCTTTTTTTCTATTATGGTATTATTTTCATGTTGTTTAGTGTCGATTTTATTATGCTTATTATTATTTTTTTTTTGTAATATGTTAGTATGCTGTTCTTTAACTTTTTGTTAAATATTAACTGCTTGTATACTTTGTGACCCGGTAGAGTGTAAGAGAAGGCCCTATGGCCTTAACTCTGCCAGTATAAATAATAATAATAATAATAATAATAATAATAATAATAATAATAATATTGTTATTATTATTATTATTATTATTATTATTATTATTATTATTATTATTATTATTATTATTATTATTATTATTGATTACAGACAACGTCAAAAATTTACAAATCGGAAGAATTTTTTAACAAAGCCAATTTCAGGCAGGCTCGAAGTATATTCGAATTCGATATATTATCGAATATTCGGGGAATAGTGTATAATTATTTAGATTGGCTGTGGTTGCACGACGACAAAAACGCACAGTTTCTAGTAGTTTACGTGGAAATCCCGGTAAAGCGCTCTTTCCCTTATATTCTTTTTTATTTATTTATCTCTCTCTCTCTCTCTCCCATCTTCTCTTCCTGCTACTCATATTTGTCCTTTCTTTTCCTCTTCCCTAGATGT
This sequence comes from Periplaneta americana, assembly GCA_025594305.2. Taxonomy (NCBI): domain Eukaryota; kingdom Metazoa; phylum Arthropoda; class Insecta; order Blattodea; family Blattidae; genus Periplaneta; species Periplaneta americana. The sequence continues at coordinate 145,914,077 of JAJSOF020000011.1, read as the reverse complement.
CCAGAATTTATGGCTACCTTGTAATGAAGAATTGATTAAATAATAGATTAAATAATATAATGTACATTATACGAGCGTCTTAACGAGACCTTTCTATTATGGTAGTAAATTGAGACGCTTGCGGAACTGCTCGTTTCATAAAATTTAATCTTGATAATTAGACATTGAAAAACGAGATCTTAATTACCATTATAGTCATCTTTCGAGTTTCATAATCGACTTTTTCATGCTCGACCATGATTTCTAACCATTAAAATTATTCATAAGTATTCATTTGAAAATCATTCTTATCTGACTGATTCTTATCTGACTGAGTGGAACTGACCTTGTGCAATACCTCGTAAATTGTGAGATGTGCGCAGACGCGAAAGTATTGAGTTTTTCCGAGAAACAAATGTCGACATTGACATTGATATAATCTAGAGAGTAAAATAAATATTAGTCTTGATATGACCTTGAAATTGAATTAGACATTGAAAAACGAGATGACAAACTGAGTTTATTTGAATATTATTTACAATTAACGCTAATTATTATAGTAACAGAACTAGTTGTCTTTCGATTGCATATCCGAGAATAATCGATACTTGCGTTTTCATATTGCTGCAATGGTATTTTCTGATTGGTGGAACACCTGAACTTTAATGAATATGTGTACTTTAATGAGGTCCATTAAAGGGCTGCTACCAGGTGTATAATTACTACATTTCGGCATGGTCGAGCATAAAATATTTATTTGAAAGAATTGATAACACTAAAGTGCTGCAGCAGTAAAAATACTATTAATATTAATTGCAAAAAAATATTGACTATTTGAACAACATATTCAGAAACACTTTCTAGACCGTGTGCGATATTTGAAAGTTTGGATAGAATAAAGAAGAATGCCTGAGAGATTTCTTTGTCGTTAACAAGATTGTATGATGGATATTTATGATGTAGGAAATCACGCTAGACTCTGATCTTGAAGGATCTTTACAAGAGATAACGAGGGGCCCAGTACACGCAACGCGGAATCCAAAAGCAAGGGAAAACTGGCATGTGTGCTACATTCATCTATGCATGTTGCAGTGCCATTCATTCAACAATGACCCCCACACTTCCCCTCTGTGTTCTGCGGTCACCCTAATTTGACTTTTGATGTTCTGTGCAGCCTCAATTTTTTCCTTTCTGTGCCTCTCTTTTTCTGTCGTCACAATATTAACGAGCCTTCTGGTAGAATAGCAGGCGACTATATAAACCAACATTGTGATGCGCGTTTGTCATAACTGTCAGCAGCGCCGCGTGGTGGCAGGAGGGTGGACTAGGTTAACAATGGCCAGTGTTAACCCTATTCTACATCGATTCCATAACCTTATGAATAATATAGTCCTATTGTGTGTATGTGTTCATATTTTGTAGACCTTTTCAAATTTGCTTGATTATTCACTATATTGAAATTATCATGGTTTTAACTTTTACAAATTTCACATAGAAAATTTCGGATTAGGTAGGGTTACCAAATTCTGAAATGTGAAAATACCGAAACATTCATCTCACCAACGAACTCCTTGTACAAATTTCGTCATTTATTCACTTTTGCGACTTCTGCATATTTATCACTAGACTTCTTAACTTCTCTCCAGAATATGTCATTAGGAAAGTCCAGGACAACAGAGAATATTTGGAAGTGAACGGGTTACATCAGCTTCTTGTCTATGCGGATGACGTGAATATGTTAAGAGAAAATCCACGAACGATTAGGGAAAACACGGGAATTTTACTTGAAGTAAGTAAAGAGATAGGCCTAGGTTTGGAAGTGAACCCTGAAAATACAAAGTATATGTTTATGTCTCGTGACCAGAATATTGTACGAAATGGAAATATAAAAATTGGAGATTTATCCTTCGAAGAGGTGGAAAAATTCAAATACCTTGGAGCAACAGACACTCGGGACGAAATTAAACGCAGAGTAAGTATGGGAATTGCCTGTTATTATTCGGTTGAGAAGCTTTTGTCATCCAGTCTGCTGTGAAAACATCTGAAAATTAGAATTTATAAAACAGTTATACAGGGACATCATTTTATTTTTACTTCAATTTTTATTGTACCTGCGTTTCTAAATGTACTTGACTCCCACCCCTTTCACTAATGTCCTTGCTAACGTCAGTCACACAAACTTACGGGCGCTGTTGCTAGGAGTGAAATAAACAGTACAGAGTATAGTGTGTTTCAGAAATATGTTGCGTTTTCTATAGAAGAAAAAGCTTATATTATTGAAGTTTATTTTCACACAGATATCGTGTGTAGCATAACTGAATTTATCTGTGTGGACTGAACACAAGTGAAGATTAGAGTTACCGAAAATACGATACCCTGTAATATGGTGCAGTACTTAACAGCATTATTTAAACAAGAGTTTTGTTTTACTGTTTGTATGGGTAGGTATGAAGGACGATGATGGAAACTGGAATTACGATATAACCGAATTTGAACAACAGTTTTTTTTTTTCACAATTTCCTGATTATATCATTACGGAATATATTCGTAGAAATGTCATTAATCTGGTAAATAAATTTAGAGCAACAGAGTGTACAGAAAGAAAGAAAAGTGTAAAATGGCCAAAAAAGGTGACAGAAGATGTTGTAGAAGATCCTAGAGAAAGGATGCAGCGAAGTCCTAATAAGTCGGTCAAGAAGTTAGCTGTAGAAATTGGGGTTTCTTACGGAAGTGCTCACAAAATTCTCAGGAATAAATTAGGTTAGTAATATGCTGAATAAAGTAGACATTACATAATGAATATAAACGCCTGAAGACTTGAGTTTCTGAAAGGAAAATTGTTACTAGTCTACTGTTTTTTTATAAAATAGCCTACTGTAAAAGTAATGATGAAACTGAAAATCGTAATACTGTTTTTCGCTGTAACATAAATGGATACACTACTTTCCTCCCTCCTATAGCTAGTAAAATGATTTGTTTACATATTGCACTAGCAACTCCAAACTCCTGCAATGGAAGAGGGTAACAGTGTTTCCGAGTATAGCCAGGTTAATGTTAAAAATGTTGGTAAAAATAAAGTGATGTCCCTGTATTACCGGTTGTTCTATATGGTTGTCAAACTTAGACTCTGACTTCGAGAGAGGAACAGATATTAAGGGTGAATAATTTCAAGGGAAAATTTGTTCCGGGGCCGGGTATCGATCCCGGGAGCTCTGGTTGAACGTACCAGCGCTCTGCCAACTGAGCTACCCGGGAACTCCACCCAACACCGTCTCAACTCTTCTCGGTGTCGGGTGGAGTTCCCGGGTAGCTCAGTTGGCAGAGCGCTGGTACGTTCAACCAGAGGCCCCGGGATCGATACCCGGCCCCGGAGCAATTTTTTCCTTGAAATTATTCAAATCTGCTTTACAGGGAGCATTACCTGAAAGACTAGATTTGCAGATATTAAGGGTGTTTGGGAATAAGGTTATTAGGAAAATATTTGGGCTTGAGAGGGATGAAGTTAGGTACAAGAGAATGGAGAAAGTTACACAACGCACGCCCTGCTGTATATTCTTCACCTGACATAATTCGGAACATTGAATCCAGACGTCTGAGATGGGCAGGGCATGTAGCACGAATGGCCGAATCCAGAAATGCATATAGAGTGTTAGTTGGGAGACCGGGGGGAAAAAGACCTTTGAGGATGCCGAGACGTAGATGGGAGGATAATATTAAAATGGATTTGAGGGAGGTGGGATGTGATGGTAGGGACTGGATTAATCTTGCTCAGGATAGGGACCAATGGCGGGCTTATGTGAGGGCGGCAATGAACCTCCGGGTTCCTTAAAAGCCATAAGCAAATAAGTAAGTAGGTAAGTATTAAGTAAGTAAGTATTCCTTTTCTAGTTATTTATTTTTTTGTTTCTTGAGCCTGGTTCAGACGGTGCTAGTTTCTGTGATGGATTCCAAGGTGGCTCCGCTGATGGCTGCCCTGCGTGCTCACTTGCTGGCTCCCGTGTTGTCTACGGTGATGGTAGTTGTTCACACGGAGCTGGCTCTTTTCACAGTTCAAATTGGAAAATCATCTGCTTTTTTCATCTGTTGCCAACACTCATGGTCAAAAAGAAACTAAACCGTGAGTGGAAAACAACTAAAGTCCTACATTAACAGTAGTAAATGTCGTAATAAAGTAATTAAGCCATAAAGCAAAACAGCTAAAGTCCGATATTTAATTGTTGTTTCTTAGAAACTAAAGAATATAGAAAAAAACAGGTTTAGTTTGAAAACAGCGAACATGGCGACATGGTTTCAGTGGTGATATTATATGATCATCTTTGGTTCCAGCCTACAAACCATCACGATAAATAGCAAGGAACCTACCCTCGAAATCCAGCAAGCTAGCATCCAAGGAGCCACCAGAGCGCATTACTTCCGGGAAGTGAGCACGCAGGGTAGCCATCATTGGAATCCATCACAGAAACACGCACAGTCTGAACCGGGCTTAACTGTTCAATCTCTTCATTTACAATTGAGGCATTGACATGGGAAAGGTCGTAACTGCCAAAAATTCGAATTTTTAGGTTTTTCATTGAGAAGGTAGTAAATGGCCATGCCAATGGCACAGAGAAGGTAGCATGTCCGTATGTAATGAAACGAAGTTGGAAACGTTGTTACTAGATGTTGTAAGTTGTATGTGCACAGCTGTTGGCGCGGAGAAGGTAGTAACTCCTTTTACAACATCAGAGTTTGTCTAGACAAATATGGGCTGATAACTGTGCAGGGCAGAATAAGAATCAATGATTCTAATGGTCCTGATTTACATTATTGCCAAGAAACATTTTGATTCAGTGGACTTGAAATTCCTGGTTTCAGAACATTCCTACATGCCATGTGATAGGGAATTTGGAATCATAGAGAAAAGAAAAAAAAAAAGATGCAGGACCATGGTTCCAGAAGAGGTAAGGCCTAATAATGTAATAATGATGAAGGATGAGGTTTTCTTCGACTTTTCTGCAGAATGTGACAAGTTTTTGAATACAACTCCTATCAAAATCAGCACCCTCAACTGGATTAGACTCTCAAGAGCTGATTTTGCTCTAATAAAAACAAGATAGTCATTTAACGACCTTGAAATGTGGACAGAGCACAGGATTTTTAAGGAAGGATAGTCATTAATGTCAATCACTAATTTGCAGTGCTTGCAACGCCTTGAAAGAAGACCAGTCGTCCCTGATGTCAAAAAGAGAGACTTGTTATCTATGTTAGACTTCCTCGATGAAAAGTATCATGCATTTTACCGAAAACTGTATGCATAATGTATAAATAACGTTAATTCTCAGTTTGGCTAAGGAGTGATTTCAATGTTGTATTTTCATAAAATAGGATTTCACAGATAAATCTGTGCCAGAGTTTTCAAATTTCATATGTAACACAAACATGAGTTTATGCCTTTCATTTAAAGTAGTTTCTGTAATAATGTAAGTGAGAAAGTGTTCATAATTTTGTTTTTTTGCTTCCCCTGAAAAATTTTGTTTTTGGCAGTTACTACCTTTCCCATGTCAGCGCCTCAATTGTCTTTATTTCTTCATCTTCATGATTTTTCATACTCCAAAACTTGTTAGTACATCGTAGTCTATTCATGGTGGCAGAGAGTAAATGTTTAAATGTCAAACATAGCCTAACCACAGTCAACGTCAAACTCCAAATTATTTACAATTAGTTATTAGAATATAAACTCTCGCCCCTTCAGTCGGAAGACATATATTTAAATACGAGGGTTAATAATACCAAAGTGAACTGTCCATAATAATCAGAGAAAGTTTCCAGTGAATGATTTACAAAGGGAATACGCAACTGAAGCAAGAGTGCAGATGGTGCCTTTATGGAAATTGGCACGGTATTGACATTATTAGAACAGCTTTATTGGTCTTTCATAAAAATTCCAAGCAACCTAACATTATCCCCTAACACACAATAAAAGTGGTGAGTGCGTGGGGGTGCGTGATGAGCCGGTGTCACCTGCCCTCCACCCTTATCATAACCTCCAACACTTCCGGTCTCTGCCCCTCTACCACCACAAAAGTTAATTTATTGTCCGCCGGTTGTCAACGTCACAAAAAGAGGGGCCCTGAGAAACAAGAACAGCCCACTTATTGGCCCTTTGTGGTGGTTAGGGGAGAAGATCAACATTTTTGCAAGGTGTTATCACAAGCGGTCCGAGCACCATGTCTCCATTAACATTCTTGTTGCTGTGCTCCGGTGCGAGGGTGGGAATAGTTTCTATTAAGTTAAGGGATAAAACAATTCCTAACGGCTTTTACTAAAAGTAGGAGACCCAAAGTACAGCCACGAATAGGTCGCAAGATAGTCACATCAAATGGAAATACGTTCAAATTCGAAAGAACGTTCAGACAATTAAATATTGTCACAATATCAAACAGGTTACTGTTAAACGAGCAATACCTGTATTTGAATGGTGAATTTGCAAAACGACTTAAGTCCACATTTTGTGGGTTTTGAGTTGAGAGCATGATTACACAAATTTGGATTAAGGTTAAATCCAGAGAAATCGCAAGCAATCGTAATGGGACATAATCGTCTACGAAGCACTCTTGATAGTAGTACTATACCACATATAATATTGAATGGGATTATTGTTAAATACAGTGAAACAGTTAAAAATCTTGGCATTTTTATGGATAGCGATCTAAATTGGAACACTCAAGTAACACACATTTGCAAAAAAATATTATCTCAACTTCACTCCTTGTTCCATATGAAAGAATTTATACCACTTAGTTTAAAAAGAATCTTATTCAGACGCTTGTAATGCCCCATTTTGATTATTGCGATTCCCTGCTAACTAATGTAAGTTCACTCTTAGCTGAGAGACTACAACGTGTTCATAATGTGTGCATACTCGTAAATTTGACCATATAACACCTTCCCTCCAGTTACACAAACTTAGTAGGCACTTGGTCAGTAATTGAGACTCGTTCAGACATGGCTTCTTGTAAATAGTTCTTTTATTCTAGCACAAAATATTTCAATATCCTGAAATTTCATCACTAAGGGTGCTATTCATAGACATTTCGCTAGCCCGCGCTACGAGAGTGCTAAACTAGCCCGGCTATCGACTGGTTGCTTGTACAGGATTCATATCATATCATATCATATCATATCATATCATATCATATCATATCATATATCATATCATATCATATCATATCATATCATATCATATCATATCATATGAAGAGTTCGCGGGAAAAGCGATGAATGTCATAGTTTTCTTAAGGTTGATGTCATCTAATTCAATGGATCACTGCGAAATTTAATGTTGTTCTTATGAAAAATGGTAAAAAGGAGAATTATCACCACGAATACAGTAATCCTTTCCTTTATTTTCTATAGAAACAGCACTACATCTTGCAGTTATAGACTCAATTAGATCATTATCTAATCCTTAACATAAATGTGACATTCATCGTTTTTCCCGCGAACTCTTCATATCATATCATATCATATCATATCATATCATATCATATCATATCATATCATATCATATCATATCATATCATATCATATCATATATCATATCATATCATATCATATCATATCATATCATATCATATCATATCATATCATATCATATCATATCATATCATATCATATCATATCATATCATATATCATATCATATCATATATCGCTAACAGTGGTTTATGAATACGAAAAACGTTAGTTCGCTGATCATCCACTGGAAGCCCGCGCTAAGAATATCTATGAATAATTTTATTCTAGGTTTAATTTTTACTGAAGTAAAAAAAAATTCTTTCTTTGTTTTTAACTTCTACAATAAACTGTCTAGCATTTATTAATCAGTTAATCCTTTAGTAGTTTGGGTTTTATTGTATTTGTAAATGTAATATTAATTGTAATTATAATTCTAATTGTATTCTTAATATTGTAGTTTTAATCTGCTGGTAGAGAAGAAGAGAAGGCCTGATGGCCTTATCTCTACCAGGTTAAATAAATATGTAATGTAATACTACATATCCCATTTCCCTCAAATTCATTTTAATGTTATCCTCCCATCTACGTCTCGACCTCTCCAAAGGTGTTTTTCCCTCAAGTCTTCCAACTAACACTCTATACGCATTTCTTGATTCACCCATACGTGCTACAAGCCCCGCCCATCTCAAACGTCTGCATTTAATGTTTCTATGTTAGGTGCAGAATATTTTACTGTATGCAATGAATTAAATTACATAACCTGGATTATGAACTGTGTTATGAAATGGTATCGTATGAAGCCCACACTGTAAGTGAAGGTACCCCAAATCGAGTGCTCCGCCCCTGGGGTCAAGTTGCGTGGTCGCTCGCTGGATGACCCCTCGGCACGACACATGTCCCGCGAGTATCTGCGGGCGAATCACGTCACATGAATTAAGAGAGCTGACACGTCACGGAACGCAGTATTTCATAACACACCATCCGCATCCCTCTGTCTTCTCTCCGAGATATATGGCGTTAATTTTCCTTCGATGTGTTTTCCTGCGGAGGCGATGGCAGATCCCAGGCATTATCTCAGTTACAAGTGAAGGGACTGAATACAATCACGCAAAACATGTGCAATGAGAGCCGATTGCATCTGGCGACAATCTCAATGATGGGCAATCACGCTATGAAGTGAGTGGTTTGAATGATTTCTGAAAAATATGTATTACTGCACCAATATACGAGTGCCCCTGCAGGAATTATCAACATTAAGTTTATTACTTCTGTCAAACATAACTTTGAAACAGACTAAATTAAAATCTATCAAACAAGAACATTGAGTTCTGGCTTTTGGTTGCGTAGTGTCACTCAGAAAATTGCAAAGAGAGGGGGCAGATATCTGTCAGTTGCGTCTCAGCAGCGAAACAGTTACGATCATACTGTTCTCCAGCCAGGAGATCAACCGTGAAAGGAATGTGCTTACTATTGCGTCATCTATTGGAACGAAGTAGATAAATAATATTATCGTTATAACGTCAGTTTAAAAACCATGCGCTCTCCTGCATATGTTATTTCCTGTATGAAGAGATTAAAAGACCAGGAGATTAACTGTGATCTAATTTTGTAACTAGGGTATTATCAATATGTCTGTATCAATGTTATGGTTTGTGCCGTGAGAGCTAGCCAATAGAGATAAGAGTACCCACGTGTGTGACCTTATGACATCAACATTCATTCATAGCATCATCCCGCCTGGAGACTTTCTCGTGGTTGGAGTACAGTATTGTATTCGCAATTTTGAAATGTAATCACAGTTTCACCTCTAATGCGCAAGTCATAGCCCAAGTCTAACAGAACGATATGTATGTCTTTCAGTGTTTCACAGTACGCTCAATTATTTTGGTTCTTTCGAGACGAAATCAATCGGATAAATAGTGTCATAACCAGGCTTCGGACCTGGGCACAGAAACGCATGAAGTTCAGAACGCACAGACGATAGTGTTGTGTTGTTCGAGTGGAGTGGGAGATGGAGCGCGCCGTTACTTCGTGTCTCAACATGTAAACAGTCCGTCACAGTACGGCACAAAATATATTTCACCCTGTACAGATGCAGTATATACAGTACATTCCTAATGTACACAAGCGAATAGGGATTATAAAGAATGGACACTTCGCGTCGGTACCTTTGATGTAGCCGGACTGATTTCAATGACCTTCAAGCCAGCTAAAGCGTGAGATTCTGCTTTCTTCCTAGAGTTGGCGCTGGCATCACACCAGCTAGCAGTCGACACAGTGGAAATATAACACATATAATTACTACATATAGGTACATTATGTACTCAAATAAAATAAATTGGATCCATAAAATAATAAATCCGTCATTAACTGTAATATATAGACTCTAGAGTTCCCTTATAATGAGAGTTGAGACGTTGACCCCCAACAACAATTAAAATATGTAATGATTTGATAGCCCTGAAAATGGAAAAACAAAACTCTTATGAGAAGTAAAACCATAGCCCTATATTATATTATATTATATTATATACAAATATTATACGAATTTGATACATAATTTTATAATGTATTATATTATTTTATAATATAATTTATTACATATGAAATATAAAAAAATATTATTGCAACTAGTTCGTCACTGAGAAATAAGGAAAAGCTGTTAACTTGAATTTATTTGAAGCAAAGCGTTACTGGATTATGCAATAAGGTAGGCGATGTTTGGATCCTGTGTCTCAACTCATTACTCACTTATTATCTTAGCCTAATCAGCGCTTGAAAGTAGAACTAAACGCTGGCGCACAGAGAAACAAAACACAGGAAAATTCGCTAAGTGTCCATTCTTTATAATCCCTATTCGCTGGTGTAGACAATAAATGTCTACCATTAAAGTATTAACGTGAGTTGTAACCTTCAGTCAGGTGTCCCTACGCCGAAGCCTGTTACACGTACCGCAGCCAAGCAGCAATACACACAATGGTAATGCACATTACGGACCCACCTGTGCTGTTGCAGTCGGATGACTGCACACGGGTCATGACGTCATTTATACTCCGTGTACTCTAAACCTCTTACTGGTTACTCTGTGTCTCTAGGCCGAAACCTGGTCATAACTGCAGAATATTTTCTAAAATTTATTTTATTTATTTTAAGGATTTTTTTTTTTATTTGAAACATGCAGGGGCGTAGCATTCATGGATGCGGGTGATGTTTCGCATCCCCTGAATTTTTCTGAACGAAAAATATATTTTGTGCGAGATCGTGCGTATTTGGTTGGTTTCCGCACAAAACCAATCCGCGGAAAGTCTAAAATTCCACATTCAGTATTTCCAACCTAACACACATAATAATTTCCCTCTTCTTCCCGCGTAAGTGACATATTGATTTTACTGCTTTAGGCTTTTAACATATTATTTTTAGAGACGTTCAATATAGTAATAATTATAAATTGGAAACTTACCACTGCAATTTCACCTAAATTGTACTGTTAATTATTGTTTTTAGATATTTGCAAAAATTAAGTAAACTCTACAACTCCACTAAAGTTACTGGATTCGTGATGCAAGTAACATTAAGGAAGCCGTGAAAAATCAACAAGATTCCAGACTCGTCATAGACTGGGGGAAAAAAGACAGACTTATATCACGGCCTGCTGGAGCATAGTAAACACAGAAAACATTTTAAAGCAACAATGTTGAAGATAGATATTTTTGTTTTGCAAATTTGCCGTCATTGAACAGAAACCAAGATGAAGATTTCATTGCAACTAATTAGAAGTTCCTCTTTCAGGTATGTAATAAACGATCTTCGCACAAAATAATGTACGATACACGAGCGATACCGCTCTTTCAATTTCTTTCAATTCTCGGAAATTAAAAAAGTTTAACTACGTTTCGCTTTTTCAAGCTTTTCCTCGAACATGAAAACTTCAACATACCGCTCTTGTAACGCATATTACTATTATCGTTATTTATCGGTAGGCCTACTTTATTTTGTGTACATCGTGTTATACCTGTTACACATAATAATCATTATTTGAAGATGACATTCAAATTTTAAATGTCGCTGCTAAAACAATAGAAATATATGACACAACGTGATAAAGCCGCGTGCCCGAGCCAATTTATAAACGGCAAGTTCTTACTCCCAAGAAATGTGACTGTGTATGTCGCATCGGTAGGGCTATGTGAGAGCGAGGCAACGTCCGAGTGCAAGAACGTCACTTATGCCAGTGTGCAGAAACTGGGACTTAGATTACGCATAACCCGCATGTTGCGCGTGCGCGGCAAAATGTGATTGTATCCCTCGCATCAGTTGAACTGTATGAAAACTGGCAACTGCTGAGTGGAAGAACGTCACTTATACCGTGTACAAGGGATGTGATTTAGGTTCCGCATTTGACGACGCGTGTGTACTTACTTACATTCAATTTTTCTGTGTGTTTTATAACTCCGCTGCATGACATATTTTGTTATTCTTGCTTGCTCTTAATTTTCGACATATTATTCCTCAGTATTGTGCATTAAAAATAGTGAAATAGGCTTATTAACACTAACACAAATATGGATACATAAAGAATTAAATACATAAATGAAATACGATAGACCCCTACTTGTTTACTCACAGGATCTTAAGTAGGTATAGTGCATTTCTTTTGATACATTTGATATATTTCTTAATCATTTGTGTTTGTATGCCATTTAGTACGAATTTGCTAATCAACATTTTATGTATTGTAACTCACATGTATTCTCCTATTAATATATTAACTGTATAATATATCTCAAGTGAATTAATCGTCGTATTTATCTCGGGCATTTTAGGTCTTATAAATTGTGTGTTTGTGTGTGTGTGTGTGTGTGTGTGTGTGTGTGAGTGTGTATATTCCCCTTCATGTTATGTAACTGATTTTGATTATGTGTAATTTTCTACTTTATTTTATATATTACATAACCGATCTTGACTATTTGTAATTTTATATTATGTAACTGATCTTTTCTATTGTAATTTTCTACTATATTTTATGTAATTTCTAAGGTATTTTCTTTTGTGTTGTTTTGTAATCAAATTTTGTATTTCATGTATATTATTGAAACCTGGTTGAGTGGAAGAGAGGCCTCATGGCCTTAACTCTGCCAGGCAAAATAAACTTACTACTACTACTACTACTACTACTACTACTACTACTACATCGCAAATGTGCCTTGTAATTCGGTCCAATGAATTGTGAAGAAATGTATTTTTGTAGCTACTGTATATTTTCCCTTTTCTTCTCACACAAGGAAAATGATTATTTTAGATGATTTAACACGTATAGCATAAAGTAATTTGAAACATGTAATGTAAAGCAGTTATTTTCTGTACTAGAAACGCACTGCATATATTATGTCTGTAAACATGAACATTTGTTTTGCTTCTACTGTGACAAAATGTTTACATGTTGAGACAACAAGTAACTGCACTCTCCATCTCCCATTCCCTCATCCACATAACACAGTCGTCCGTGTGTTCGTAACTTCATACGTTTCGGTACCCAGGACTGCCGTCTGGTCATGACTGACTCGCTCTCACAGGGGTAGAGGTCGGAATTCAGAATGCCCCACAAGTCACAAATCGTGCTAAAGATTTTGCCTTGCTAATTTTTCAGTATGGAGTGATATGTAGGCCAACTATACGGAACTGTACCTATTAAGTAGCTATATAACTGTCTCAGTGATCGCGTCGTATCTAAAATAGTGTGTTATAATTTTGAGGTTACTTTAAATGATTTAAGTACGTTTCCCTCCCGTATGTGGTGTGGGAGGTCATCGAAGTTTCACCATCTTTGTTTCCAAAACACTGCAGCTGCTATTTGCTTCCTCAATGGGTATGCTTATACAGGGACATCATTTTATTTTTACTTCAATTTTTATTGTACCTGAGTTTTTGAATGTACTTCACTCTCACCCCCTCTACTAGTAAACTTAAAATCGTTCTCCACACAGAGCCAAGGCCGCGTATGCAATATTGAGTTAGTGAGTATAGTACGTTCCAGAAATATGTTCACGTTTTCCAGTGATGAAAGAGCTTTCAATATTGAATCATATTTTCGTACGGGTACTGTCGTCCATTTCCCTATGTCGCATCCCGGTTTCCCCCACCTGCTTCTGTTCGCCCCTCTGTTAAGTCTAGTAGCTGGGCTATCTTAGCTCTTTTCTGAAAACATTAATTTCTGTTAGGAATTGGAAGTCTACGTAATATTATACCCATACAATTGTTTAAAATAACTTAAGTAAAAGGGCCTCGTTAAGTAATTCCCCTCCCCCTTTCTACGACCCTGCGACAAAACCACTTGAACGGACAATAGGTAGCATTTCTGAGTAATTTTATCTTTTCGGATCGGGCAGAAGTGAAGATTAAATTTACAGTACTAAGGTACTCTTTTATAGAGTAGGTACAGAATTATTTCAACATGAGTTACTGGTACGAAGGACGAAACTGGTAATTGGAATTAGGTAGTACAATAGTCTATACTGCGATAATATGCACAAAAGAACTGAAGCCTGTATCGAAATGAACGGCCACCATTTTCAAAAATGTGTTTAAATATCCATATTATGATTATTTTTCAATTTAACTTCATTCTCTATATTGTACGCTAATGTGCTGTAACAGTACAATATACACTGCATAATTAATACGTCCGAATGGATAGCTTAGTTCGTGAGTAAAAACACTTAAGTGTTAATACAGTATTGTATTTTGGTTAAACAAAAACCTAATGAAAATTATCAAACTCAAAATTGCGACATTTCCTAGTTTACATAAACGGATGAACTACTTTTCTTCACTCCTATACCTTGTAAAGTGATTTGTATTTTACGCCAGTATCATCGAACTCCAGTCTTGGAAGGGGGAGCAAGCGGTGTTTCCGGTTCTAGACTTCTAATCTAAAGATATAGCCAGGTTAATATTAAAAATGTTAGTAAAATAAAACGATGTCCCTGTATAATTGCCCAGAATACGGCTTAACATTGATTTCGTCAATAATAACATTTAAGATACATCTTTATGTACAGAGAGTCTGTTTACAACATGAAACACGTAGGGGATGGTGTTTATGCTGTCCATGAATGTTATCACATCTGCCGTACTCTCAGTATGTGTGTGGAATGGGGTGGTGGAAAGGTAGGCAAGGTTAAATTCAGCAGGACACAGGCACACTGCTTAATATTTCACACCATTTCAATGAAATTGAAATATTTATTTAAATCTTTTCTCCAGCGGATAATATATAAATGGTCTTTTTCATCAATTGATTGATTGCTGTTCTCGCTTACAACACTGTGCAGAGTTCGACAGTAAATTTTCATTCTACCAATTCAAATGGTTACACTAAGTTTAATTCTTGTGCGGATAATATAAGTTTATCTTCACTATATATTACTATAATGTACCGAAGTATATATGATATTTCCATGCAGATATTCTGCGTCATCATACGATGAAAGAGTAATGGAACGGAGAAAAATTCTCTCCGGCGTCGGGATTTGAACCCGGGTTTTCAGCTCTACGTGCTGACACTTTATCCACTAAGCCACACCGGATTCTACCCCGGCGTCGGGAGAATCGTCTCAGTTTTAAGTTCCAATTCTTGGGTTCCCTCTGGTGGCCGCCCGGAGCATAATCTGAATCTTTAAAACACTCAGCACCGCTAATATCACTATCTGAACTCTTATTCAACATGAAAACAAACTACACTCACAGACATGCATGAATGCATGTCTGAACTAGTAGTCAATGGACTTGCTTTCCTTATGCTCTGAAAAAATGAGGAAATTTGTAACAGCTGTAGGTGCTACAATCTGTGGAGATTACGTTCAGCTTACACCAGTAAAATTTTTGGAAATATTCAACATTTTTTTCCTCCATTACTGTATCTTGTACAATAATGAAAATTGGTATGTGTAAAACTCTGTCCTTCTGCTATATTAAAAAAATATTTTTACGATTAAAAAAACATTATATATATATCTATATCTTTTTCAAAATTTAAAACGGTGGCAGTTCACTGTGCAGTGATGAAGCGTTTCCCTCATAACTCATAAACTTGTTAACTTTTTCATGTTCTCTTTCTTTTACTTTATTGCTGAAACTCATGTTTACAATATCATGCTCTTTCAACTATATTCCTCAATAAACAATATATTTTTTTTAAATTTTATGTTAGATATCTGATAAAATGAATTTATTTTTTTACCAGACAATCGAATTTATTTTTTTACCAGATAATCTATCAAAAGTACAGAAGTGATTTTGCATTATATTGTAGATATAACATGCATAAATACACACAAAAAAGTTCATCACAGAATGTTGGATACTTTTTGAGTTATGAGGGAAAAGCTTCATCACTGCACAGTGAATTTTGAATTAAAAAAAAAACAATGAATACTTTTTTTAAATCGTAAAAATGTTTATCATACAGCAGAAGGACAGTGTTTTACACATAACAATTTTCATTATTGTACAAGATACAGTAATGGAGGAAAAAAATGTTGAATATTTCCAAAATTTTACTCCTTTGAGCTGTACCTAACCCTTTAAGCTGAATTTCTTTTCTAGTTCTAAAATGCGCAGCAAGTTTATATAAGTTGTCAATGATGTTATTTTCCTCCATTCCTCTTTCACAGCAGAAATATTTATACAGTTCATATAAACCTTCTCTGGTTGGCAAGCCTTCATTTCTTAATTTAATCTTACAAAACTATTAAATTTTGAAATATAGAAGATTGCTAAGTAATTTCTAACTAATCCAAAATGTTATTATATCTTAGTCTTGAGAAAGTGTTCCTGTCAGAGTGCTGCAGAGTTAAATCGCTCGCTTGAACTCGGTCGAATGTCGCACGCTCGAGTGAGATAAGATCGGTCGTGATACGCTCGTAATAAATAGAAGCACAGTACAAGGTCATCTCACCGACACGTCTTATCTTGTATGGAAGGCGACAGATAAGATACACATATGTTTTTTTTCTCACACGGTAAAAATAAGGCTTTATTTTCTGCGTTTTTGACATACGTCTATTGGAACGTACCAAAACAGTAACATGAAGTTATAAATAAAATCGTATGAAAAACTTCCATATGCAGTTATTATTCCTAATTAATAATTATTCAATATTTGATTTACCACATATGTAATATGATAGGTCCATACATAGTGTTCCACCTATATACTGCGACCATGTAGAAACGTTTTACAGAATATTATTATATAGCAGTAAATTAATAACAATATTAGTACAGAGATAACGTCACAGAAAATATAATAAAACGAATAATCATGCTGCACAACTGTTACAGACGCAAAGATTGATACACTAATTAAATTATTAGAGATTTTTATTATTATTATCATTATTATTATTATTATTATTATTATTATTATTATTATTATTATTATTATTACTAGAAAACTTGATGCATTTCTTGCATTATCGTGATTATGTTCTCCGTTTATAATAATTACATTTACATACAATAACATCTATCAGATGTGGCAAAAACAAAATCCCTCCTGTGTGGGGGAGGACATTTACCTACAACATTTACATTTTTTATTTATTTAATTGGGTTATTTTACGACGCTGTATCAACATCTAGGTTATTTAGCGTCTGAATGATATGAAGGTGATAATACCGGTGAAATGAGTCCGGGGTCCAGCACCGAAAGTTACCCAGCATTTGCTCGTATTGGATTGAGGGAAAACCCCGGAAAAAACCTCAACCAGGTAACTTGCCCCGACCGGGATTCGAACCCGTTTATGGTTTCATGGCCAGACGCGCTGACCGTTACTCCACAGGTGTGGACAACATTTATATTACATTTTAAAGCAAGTTTTGTAGTTGTACTATGGAGAGGTTAGTTAAAAACTGCAAAGTTTTGAAATGATAAACATCTATGATGTTACTACACAGTTCATCACTGTAACAAGAACGAATGTCTAACGCTCGGCTTATAACGTTCGAGGATTTATTGCTCGCGACAATTTTACCCATCATGCATGTGCGCTACCTATCGGATTATGTATGTGTATTTATTCACACTGCAATGGGTATATACCCGGTGGCAGTGGTAACTAATTACACTCAATAATGACAATAATAAACTTATTAATTAAAATACAGTTAATAATAATAATAATAATAATAATAATAATAACAACAACAACAAGAACAACAACAAGAACAACAACAACAACAACAACAACAACAACAACAACAACAACAGGGAATATACTAAATTAAATGAAACGATCACTTAAAATAACATTTGAAATATTCTAATTTGTATCTTAAAACTAAGATCGAACTAAAACCCACCAGTATATGTTCATATCTGCACAAGTACCTTTCAACATTACACTCATTTCGCTGTCAACTCACTCACTGCAATGGAACTACGACACATTTCACTGATTCTATCCTGATTTCACTAACACTTCAAAAACATTTCACTGTTCAAATTCTTTGCACTGCCACTATAAACTATAAAGCTTCACTGACAGGAACACGTTTCACTTACACAGCACACTTCACTGACACGACATACTTCTTCACTGATACAACACACTTCACTGACAACATAATTCTTCACTGATACAACACTTCAATAATAGCATATCATTTACACCCTTTAACTTCTGTGTATAATTACCGTCTATTAGTAAGGTCCTTAAGCCTATTTTTAAATGCACTTTTGGTTGTTGGTAAAGCCTTTAGTAAGTCTGCAGGTAAAGCATTCCAGTCCCTGATAGTACGATTGAGAAAAGAAAACTTTCCAGTGTCCGTCCTCTGCCTATGCTATGAACTACTTGGCGCTCGAGCGAAAACGTCCGATGCAGACTTCTGGTTGCTGCCAAATTTGAATTTGTTTGTTAATTCTCTGATTTTTTCTATCTTTTAATAACTCCCTTCTTTTACTTCTTGAAAAACTCTGTAATGTTGGCGGGTTATTAAGAAATAATACAGATTTGTCTGGAAATCGAAGACGCCCCAATTGGTGGGATTTCAGCGAGCTGAGAGAGACGAGTTCGGCCCTCAAGATCATGCACTGCCCATAAGGTGATGTCCTCGAGAATCAAAGATACTACCTTCCCGCTGCGAGATAGAGATGCTGCAATGAGTTTAAAATAACAGTCGATCAATCTTCATCACGGACGCCATTAACCTGTATGTAAATTAAAAGTGCGTCGTTGAAGAGCGTGAGGCGGGGAAATCAATCAAGTGGAGCAGAGTGTCCGGTGTCGCTCGTGTTTGCGTTCCATCAAGTCCAGATAAAATAAGGGCGATGATGCCTCGGCGCTGTAATTACTTGCTGTCCGGGTGATGAAACATAAACAAACCCGCTCGTGCGCGCAGGGGTGCCAACACCCCCACCCCCAAACAAGAATACCTATTTTACCTACTGTCGGGACGGGTCTTGGCAAAGTTCCTTCAACTTAATTTTAATCTTTTCACCTTCTTACTCCGTTCACAATCTTCGTGGTTTTAAGATCTTGACTGTTGTCTGAACGGAGCGTTTCGTCTTTGAGAGATCTCCCATTCCTGGTATTTATTTCTGGAAAATTATTCCTTACGTGATACATTTTGACGTGTAGCGTCTATATTCGACCTTCCATAATAGACGTGTTTAGTCTAAGGCAGCCGTGGCGAAAATGCGACTCACGAGCACATTGTGGCTCGCAGTGATAGCTGTGCATTTCTACTTCCCCCAACCCCCACCCTGTCACTTACTGGAGTCAAACTCCGTTCTATTTGTATTTTCCTCTGATCTGCGAGTGGCATATCGTCGCAATGTCTCTCTCCAATACATGTACTGTACATCTACAAAAACGAAACTTTCAAGTAGGATGGGAGAACGCATTTTTTTGCTGCCAATATGGTGAGAATATTAAATGTATGATTTATTCACAAGTATTACAAGGAAAACGGTTGTATAACATGAAACGGCATTATACTACATGTCACCCACATTATGAAAAATTGAAAGGTAATTGTTGTTGTTATTATTATTATTATTATTATTATCTCTGTACGTCGACCCTTTTTCAGCAGATGTACGAATAATGCGGTTAGATCTCAATTTAACTCACAGATTTACAATGTGATGTTGCAATGAAAGCTAGATGTAAGAACTTGACAGATATTGAACTTTTCAAATCTATGTCAAAAAATAAGTATCCGAAGCTTCGTTCTTTCGCTTGCTCTGTTGAAGCCATATTCGCTACAACTTACGTTTGTGAAAAATTATTTTCAATAATGAAAATAGTTAAAAACCAAATGTAGATCACGACTGACAGACAAACACCTTCGTGATCAACTACGTCTGGCAGTAAGTGACATAATTCCTGATTTTGAAACTCTGTCGCAGAGACATTCTGAAGACAGTTAATTTCAGGTCGTGATAATGTGGCCTATGTTTTCTTGTACATTTCTCTTTTCGTTGTACGTACTAAATATTAGTTTGTAGCCTTGTACTGTATAAAATTATATTTAAATGCTGGACGCAAGGAAAATGAAAATCCGTTACTGAGTCAGACAGTTACTTCACTTCCCCTTCGGGTGTTCGCCTCCCTCCATAGGTGCTATGCACGTTGCAGGTTACACAGTGGCTCGGCGCACGAACTCTTCTTCGCCACGGCTGGTCTAAGGCATACCTGCACAAACAGCGCTCAACGAGCGCGCGCGCTCCTTCAGAGCGGGAGAGCTGTGTTTACCGCTCGCCGAAACGGAGAGGAAGATACGTCAGAATGACATAGACTTACTATAGGTAGAGGAGAGGGAAACGACCACTCAGTTATCTAGTGGAGTGCAGTGTGTAGGCCTATTCTCAGTAACTGTTTCACGTTGCTTACCTACTGCTACAGTACAGTATGGAGGAATCTAAAAGACGGAACATAACATTTAACATTTAACGATTTACAGCTCGGACTTATAGATCTTCAATGTGGCCTAAAGGCTAAAGATCGTTTGAATAATAATACTAGCCTGGTTGAGTTTTACAAGACTAGACATTAGCAATAATATTCACGACTACACAGGCTGGCTGTGAAAATGATTTCTATGTTTGGCTCAACATTTATATTTGTGAGCAACTGTTTTCTAAAATCAACTTTAATAAAGGCAGACATCAAACATCTGTAGGCTACTGCTCCTTTCAGCTGCCAACAGCATAAAACCTCGTTTTGATGTACTGATAAATAAAAATATAACAAAATGATATTGTACATTTAAGTAGCTATAGAATTTCTATTACTTCTGTACAATAAATATTTCTTTATTAATTAATAATAGTCCAAGATAGTTCTGCAAACACTGAACGGGAATTCATTTCATAAACACTCGTAATAGTAATTCCTTTT
Organism: Periplaneta americana; assembly: GCA_025594305.2. NCBI lineage: Eukaryota > Metazoa > Arthropoda > Insecta > Blattodea > Blattidae > Periplaneta > Periplaneta americana. Next base: position 145,893,198 of record JAJSOF020000011.1, on the reverse strand, counting down.
GTGTATATTTTGTACGAGATCAGCCCTTCTTCCGGTCCACCCTTACATAGAGCGCAGCTAATATCTGCATTCCGCTCATGAGCTGTGAGCCGGCTCGGAGAGCGCAAATCTTGTGCAGGCCTGGTCTAAGGTTACCAGATTTTATTTATAATTTCCGGGGACAGATAGCGACGTAATATAAAAAAAAATACTTTTAACATATCTCTTAGATTGCCATCAACTTATATTGTTTTTACGTAATTTAAAGAATTAAAATACTAGTACTCATTCTAAACTACGGCACTGTTTTCTTTTCGAAAGAGTGAATTTTTGTAAGTAGGTCTTCCAGATATGGAGGGTACCTGTGAATATATTGAATAAGCAGTCGTGGACAGCCGATAAGGGGTGGTTCTCCAGCTTGGGGGTTGGGCGAAGGGCTAACAACCCATCACCGTAAAAAGCAGTTTGTTACGAATCCCTGCAATAAGCCTCGGATTGGAGATTTATCCTTCGAAGAGGTGGAAAAATTCAAATATCTTGGAGCAACACTAACAAATATAAATAACACTCGGGAGGAAATTAAACGCAGAATAGGCCTAAATATGGGAAATGCCTGTTATTATTCCGCTGAGAAGCTTTTGTCATCTAGTCTGCTGTTAAAAAATCTGAAAGTTAGAATTTACTAAAAACAGCTATATTACCGGTTGTTCTGTATGGTTGTGAAACTTGGACTCTCACTTTGAGAGAGGAACATAGGTTAAGGGTGTTTGAGAATAAGGTTCTTAGGAAAATATTTGGGGCTAAGAGGTATGAAGTTACAGAAGAATGGAGAAAGTTACACAACGCACTTTTAAACACGTTATTTACTCGCAGATGAAACTCCGAGACATTAGAAACTAGAGTTGGGTCGATTCGTGAACGAATCGTTCATTCGAACGACTAATAATAAAGAATCGTAAGAATCGATTCGTGGTATGAACGAATCGTCGTTCAAAAGAATCTTAACGAATCGTAGTTTATAGTAACGAATTCACATGGTATCGTAACCCACGATTCAATTTTCTTGTTTGATGTAACAGTGCCGAATACTCCCGGGCGAGAGTGAAATCAAAATACTGCATTTGTTAAGTATGGAAAATAATGAACACAAACCTGAAATTTGGATAATTAAATAGAGATGTAATGCAAAAAATGTACTTCGTAATAAGTTTCAGTTGATAAATATAATTTAGAAACATTATCTTGGTAATTTTGTAGACTAATGGAGGTCATGCTGAATGGTTCAGCCAATGAGAAAGAGACAATCCAATGTCTCGCCTCTTATGCCATCTATGCGAGAGATGTAGAACGTTTTTGTTCACGCGTGGTTTGCAAAGGAAAGTGTCCTGTAAGTCGTTCGTTGACGAATCGTTGGAATCGCAGTGTAGGAAGAATCGTGAACGAATCGTTACAATCGATTCGTAATGTATGATTGAATCGTTGGAATCGACTTCTGAAAAAGAATCCTGTTGCCCAACTCTATTAGAAACCCAACTTAGCAATGAATTCATAAGCTACTTGAAAAGCCAAACATCGAATTTTCAATAAAATCATCAAACTATTATAAAATACAAAAATGTGATTTTTCAGAGTCTCGAATGCTTGAGAAATCTCGACCCTACGGGCCTTCGATTTCCCAAACTGCATTCTAGACCTGAAAAGTGTAGCTTAGAATTCATGGTATTGTACATAATAACGGGCGTCTTTTTACTCATTTATCTCCTAGGTTAGATATGTAAATAATATGACAAACTATTAATATTGTTTACATGCATCCCCACATAGCCTATATACATTTCGGATTGCAGATTTATTACTTTAACAATGAATTAATATGTAATTATGATAAATTTATAGTTTTGATAATTATTGCCCCACTAATAACAATAATTTGTTACAACACGGTTAAACTAAATCATGTCGTCGAAAATCTATCGGTCTACAATTGCACATAACTCTATATTATGTACAAAAATATAGTTGAGAATATATCGCTGCAATACAGTGTCTGCCTTTAATAACAAAGCGTAATGTAGTGACAGATATGTATTTCTCATTTTGTTTTCCTTTAGGGACTTTCTTTGTGTTTTCCCGTCCACTTTTTTACGTTTCCTTCGTTTGCCGCTTCTGGTTAAACATTTCTAAATGAAAATATTTATGACTCAATACTCAATATTACAAGAATAACATTTCGCCGACCACTCGGTGGTATTGGCTTTTGTTAAAAGAGAAGGGGGAGAAAGCTACGAATTAAAAACGTTCCCTCTCTCTTTCATAAGTAAAATTTTGCGTCACTTTGCGCTAAAATAACTAGAAACCAGTTGGAAAGCTGGCAGTCAGGAAGAGAATGTGATTATTTACAACGAATGCCTATAAGCCGTCCTGTTTACATTTGGTTATAAATTGGATTGCCCCTGTACTGTTTAACTGACGCCATCTTTCATAAAGAAGAGCGTATGTAAAGTATACAAACCACTTCTCCTTTTGTAAACAATACAGCTTACGTTCCCATCATTACACAGAAAGTTACAATGAAAAGAATGTACCGATATGTATGTATGTATGTATGTATGTATGTATGTATGTATGTATGTGTGTACGTACGTATGTATGTGTGTATGTATGTATGTATGTATGTATGTATGTATGTATGTATGTATGATGTATGTATGTATGTATGTATGTGTGTATGTATGTATGTACGTATGTATGTATGTATTTATGTATGCATGTATGTATGTATGTATGTATGTATGTATGTATGCATGCATGCATGTGTGTACTACGTACGTATGTATGTATGTATGTATGTATGTATGTATGTATGTATGTATGTATGTACGTACGTATGTATGTATGCATGCATGCATGTACGTACGTACGTATGTATATGTATGCATGTATGTATGTATGTATGTATGTATGTATGTATGTATGTATGTATGTATGTATGTATGTGTGTATGAATGTATGTATGCGTGCATGTATGCATGCATGCATGTATGTATGTGTGTACGTATGTATGTATGTATGTATGCGTGCATGTATGCATGCATGCATGTATGTATGTGTGTACGTATGTATGTATGTATGTATGTATGTATGTATGTATGTATGTGTGTGCGTATGTATGTATGTGCGTATGTACGTACGTATGTGCGTATGTACGTATGTATGTACGTACGTACGTATGTGCGTACGTATGTATGTATGTCTGTATGTATGTATGCATGCATGTATGTATGTATGTATGCATGTGTGTACGTATGTATGCATGCATGCATGTATGTATGTATGCATGTGTGTACGTATGTATATATGTATGTATGTATGTATGTATGTATGTATGTATGTGTGTACGTATGTATGTATGTATGTATGTATGCATGTGTGTACGTATGTATGTATGTATGCATGCATGCATGTATGTATGCATGTGTGTACGTATGTATGTATGTATGCATGTGTGTACGTACGTATGTATGTATGCATGCATGCATGTATGTATGCATGTGTGTACGTATGTATGTATGCATGCATGCATGTATGTATGTGTGTACGTACGTATGTATGTATGTACGTACGTACGTATGTATGTATGTATGTATATGCATGTGTGTACGTACGTATGTATGTATGTATGTATGTATGTACGTATGTGCGTATGTATGTACGTACTTACGTATGTATGTACGTATGTATGTATGTATGTATGTATGTATGTATGTATGTATTGTTTATAATTACAGGATGCCCCATTACCTAAGTAATAGTACATGCTTTCACTCTCTATGTAGTACAATATTTACAATTCGTTAATCTTAAGTTACTTAAAATGTCTATGTACTATGTATGGTCCTTATGTTGTATCACATATTTTTAACACTGTAGTAGTGCCTGTTCATATCACACATTTCTAAACTCACTTTTAGTTGTTGTTTTATCACGTATTTTTGTTCTACACTATATTAATTGCTGTTTTGTCACAAGTTTATATATTTTATAAATTGACTAAACACTTTGAGGTAATTGTTTATAAGCTGTTGGCGAGTCACTCCTCCGCAATTTAAGTCACACAGGGTTAGTGTGCACTCAACGTTGGTTGCTTGACGGTTGTCAGCCCACTTTGAGGTCTGTGGGTATAGAGGGAAAAATTGGTTCGGTCTCTGGTATAGTTCCCGGGTAGCTCAGTTGGTAGAGCGTTGGGACGTTAAACCAAAGGTCCCAGGTTCGATGCCCGGCCTCGGAACAATTTTTTCCCTCGAAATTATTCAATTGTAAGGACATTTTTTCTTCCTTATGATATGAATAACCATCAATTAAAATAATGTCACTTATACCCCTTACAACCTATAGAAATCGGAATCTTGCGACAAAACTTGGGACCCCTTCCTTGTGAGACAAATTATCGCATAAGTTATAGAGTCGAAACGAGCTAAGTGAAAGAATGCATTTCGGATCCAGCCTCGTGACATCAATCAAACTATCACACTAGATATGCTACAGAGAACATAGACTGAAATTGAGTATCGCTTGGATATTGTTCGCGCTAACGAAGGATCTTATATAGGGACATCATTTTATTTTTACTCCAATTTTTATTCTACCTGAGTTTTTTAATATACTTCACTCCCACCCCCTGTACTAGTAAACTTCAAACTGTTCTCCACACAGAACCAAGAGTATACAGTCAAAGTCGCCTTACGATCATAGTAAACACAAACAGTACTGAGTTAGTGAGTATAGTACGTTCCAGAAATTAATATGTTCGCGTTTTCCAGTGACGAAAGAGCTTTCAATATTGAATCATATTCTCGCACAGGTACGTGCGTTTGCCTATATCGCATCCCGGTTTCCTCCACCCGCTTCTGCTCGTCCCTCTGTAAAGGCTAGTGGCTGGGCTGTCTTAGCTCTTTTCTGAAAACATTAATTTCTGTTGGGAATTGGACGTCTACGGAATATTATGCAACTGTTTAAAATAACTTAAATAAAAGGCCTCGTTAATTAATTGTCACGTGATTTCCCTCCTGCGACAAAACTACTTGGACGAACAGTAGATAGCATGTCTGAGTAATTTTATCTTTTCGGATCGAGCAGAAGTGAAGATTGAATTTACAGTACGTAAGGTACTCTTTCATAGAGCAGGTACAGAATTATTTCAATATAAGGTAATGGTACGAAGAATGAAACTGGTAATTGAAATTAGGTACAATAGTCTATAGTGGGATACTATGCACAAAAGAACTGAAGCCTGTATCGAAATGAACGGCCACCATTTTCAAAATTGTATTTAAATATCCATATTATGATTATTTTTCAATTCAACTTCATTCTCTATATTGTATGCTAATGTGCTGTGGACAGTATAATATAGGCCTACACTGCATAATGAATACGTTCGAATGGATAGCTCAGTTCGTGAGTAAAAACACTTATTGTTAATACAGTACTGTATTTTGATTAAAGAAAACCCTAATGAAAATTATCAAACTCAAAATGGCGATATTTCCTGCTTTACGTAAATGGATGAACTAATTCTCTTCTCTCCTATACCTAGTAAAGTGATTCGTTTGTATTTACGCCAGTATCATCGAACTCCAGTCGTGGAAGGGGGTAGCAAACGGTGTTTCCGGTTCTCAACCGTTAATCCAAAGGTATAGCCAGGTTAACATTAGAAATGTTAGTAAAAATAAAATGATGTCCCTGTATAAGAATCTACTACGGATGGACAGTATTTGTAAAACTGGTTTTAGTTGTGATTCCTAATAAAGGTGACAATAATAGCATCACAATTTCCTTTTTCTGTTAAGACGGAAGTTCGAGAGCGCCATTCGGTATATCCTACATATTTTCTTCAAGTCGTAATGAGATTTACCGATAGCTTCTAGGTGGAAGTGGACGATTGTAAATGTAAAGGGAACGTGTTACTGGGTTGCATGGACGAGTTAAAAATACATGACGTTGGTTAGAAGTTACAATGTCGTGTATTACATGATATTACCAGGTGGCCAGTTACGAACTATATCTGTGGTCAATATGCGGGGGATGGAAAACAGAGATAGAGAGAAAAAAAAAAGAGAAACTATGTTTTATTGATGGAAAAAGTAAAGGAAGAGAAAAGCTTGAGCCAACAAGATCGTGGTGAATGTTGGTTGCACGCAAATGTCAGTAGAACACGCACACACCCACCCACACACGTCAGCAGACCTTTTGAATTCCAATATAGCCCAGGTGCACGCTGAATAAAAACAAAGATTTCCAGGATACGTTCGTGTCGATCACAAAATAGGTTAGTTCGGTGGTAACAGCCCGGCTATCGTAAATCGCAGACGATTCTCTACTTTACTGCTGACTCAGAGTTTTTTTTGTGTGTGAGTTGGGGTGGAGAAAAGTTTGTAACTCTCACCTTTTGTTTTCAAAAAGTGTTCCCATAGTAACGACGGCTAGAGAGGAATAAACATTCCACGCTCATGGAAGCGACGTCTGACTGAGTTTCTGGCTCAAATAAGACTTAAGACAAAATAGTTATAAGTTTCTTCTTTCTTTCGTTATTTCTTTCTTTTTTCCAGTTTCTTTCTTCATCTTTCACTTTACTATATCCGATTCTCTTTCTTCCTTTATAGCTACCTTACTTTCACTTCATTCTTTTATTCTTTATTATGTCCTTCCGTACCCGTTTCTTTCTTTCACTTGATTATTTATTTATTTTATGCTCGACCATGCCGAAATATAGTAATTATACACCTGGTAGCAGCCCTTTAATGGACCTCATTAAAGTACACCTATTCATTAAAGTTCAGGTGTTCCACCAATCAGAGAGCACCATATGAAAGCGCAAGTATCGATTTCACCAATTGCACATATGATATGATATGATATGATATGATATGATATGATATGATATGATATGATATGATATGATATATGATATGATATGCACTTGATTATTTATTTATTTTATGCTCGACCATGCCGAAATATAGTAATTATACACCTGGTAGCAGCCCTTTAATGGACCTCATTAAACTACACCTATTCATTAAAGTTCAGGTGTTCCACCAATCAGAGAGCACCATATGAAAGCGCAAGTATCGATTTCACCGATTGCACATTTGAAATAAAGTCAGTTCTGTTACTATGATAAAATTAGCGTTAATTGTGAATAATATTCAAATAAATTCAATTTGTCATCTCGTTTTTCAATGTATAATTCAATTTCAAGGTTATATCAAAATTTTTATTGGACTATTTTACGACGCTGTATCAACATCTAGGTTATTTAGCGTCTGAATGATATGAAGGTGATAATGCTGGTGAAATGAGTCTGGGGTCCAGCACCGAAAGTTACCCAGCATTTGCTCGTATTGGGTTGAGGGAAAACCCCGGAAAAAACCTCAACCAGGTAACTTGCCCCGACCGGGACTCGAACCCGGGCCACCTGGTTTCGCGGCCAGACGCGCTGACCGTTACTCCACAGGTGTGGACTATATCAAGATTAATGGTTCTTTTACTCTCTAGTTTATATCAAGGTCGTCGACATTTGTTTCTCGAAAAAAAAATCAATACTTTCGCGTCTGCGCACATCTCACAATTTACGAGGTAGGCTATTGCACAAGGTCAGTTCCGTTCCTCACTTAGATAACAATAAGATGAATACTTATGAATAATTTCAAGTTAGAAATATGGTCGAGCATAAAATGTCGTATGAAACTTGCCTATATGGTAATTAAGACGCTCGTATGAAAATTATAAAACTCGCTTGCGCTCGTTTCATAAACATAGTCGCGTCTTAATTACTACTATTATAGGCTCGTTGCATAATGTACTATTGCTACATACCTTCTTCTGATCCCTTTCTCTAAAGCGTTAGTTCCTCATTTTATTTGTCCTTTATTAATCTGTGACTTTTCATATTTTTAATTACTGTTTTCTTTCCGTCCATTATGAATCTATACTTTCCATCAATATTGGGAAGTACAGGGTGATCCGTTTGGGTATGGATAAAATAAAAACACCGTAAAACATTTACAGTACGATTATTTAGTTCTGACAGTCGCCGGCGATGAGCGCCTGGGTCAGGCGAGTCCATTTAGTTACTCCAAGGGGTGTTTGGGTTATTCACTTGCTTGCCTTCGGAGCGATCGGATGTCATGCGTGTGGTAGAGCGCTAAGTTTCCAGTACAACTAAGCTGTACCGCATGTCTTTACCGACCGCTCGCACTTATCTCTACTCCGGAACTCTCCCCATTCCTCCTATTACATCAACTATTTCGCGTCGCTGAGCTGTCAGGACTAAATAATCTGTCTGTATTTCTGAATTTTATTTGTTGAAACTTTGTGCATACAACACTGAAAGATGGGAGATTCCTCAGAGCTCAACATGACTTCCATTGCGCACCCTGCACAACTCATAACGGTGATGCAATTCAGCCCATGTCCGTTGTAACATAAGAGGGGTGATTTGTTAAAAAGCTTCAGTAATTTTTACTCTCAGATCATCAATGTTCCTGGGTTTCTATGAATAGACAGTGTCTTTAACAAAACCCCACACGAAGAAGTCAAGAAGTGTTAGATCTGGAGAGTTAGGGGGCCAAGCCAAGAGATAGCTGCTTCTCGTACTGGGATTCGCCTGCGTTCTCCTGCGTGTTTTTTTAACACAGAGCCTATTTCTACAAATGCTGGATACCACTACATTATGGAATCGTATTTAGGTACATAACGCACACCATACTCACGTAGATATTCCCTTTGAACTCTTAACACTCTCAAATTTAGCATACCAAAGAACACATTGTGGCCGCTTTTGATTTGTAGTAGCCATTTTAATCATCTACAATTTTCATTTGTCATTTCAGGTTACGCATTGTTGATTGTCATGGAAACTCCCATCTTCTAATCATAATATAACCAGCAAGAAATTTTTCCTACTATCGTAATAGCTTTATAATAATAAATTAATATTATCCTTACCCAAACGGATTAGACTGTAATTTTTTTAAGTGTAACGTTTTATGTTGACGATCAAATGAATAAAACGCTACTGGTGTTCTAACATGTGACGCCACTTAGCTATGACAATGAGTTAGGTCACACTATCCTGGTATTAACTTATTAGCAAAGCATACAACTTTTCCGTTGATGTGTATGCTGGATGGATATAAGTAGAATCTCATTAATTTGGACTTATTAGGGGATAAGTTGTCTGAATTAACCAAAATCCAGATTAACTTATAATTAAACTAAAAGGCTTTGTTATGCTGATATATCATATCATATCATATCATATCATATCATATCATATCATATCATATCATATCATATCATATCATGTCATGCCATGTCATGTCATGTCATGTCATGTCATGTCATGTCATGTCATGTCATGTCATGTCATGTCATGTCATGTCATGTCATGTCATGTCATGTCATGTCATCATGTCATGTCATGTCATATCATATCATATCATATCATATCATATCATATATCATATCATATCATATCATATCATATCATATCATATCATATCATATCATATCATATCATATCATATATCACATCACGTATTAATCTCAGACTACCTTAATTATTAATAAGGTCAAATCAACGGACACTAAGTACTTGAATCATATCATATCATATCATATCATATCATATCATATCATATCATATCATATCATATCATATCATATCATATCATATCATATCATATATATCATATCATATCATATCATATCATATCATATCATATCATATCATATCATATCATATCATATCATATCATATCATATCATATCATATCATATCATATCATATCATATCATATCATAATATATCATGTCATGTCATGTCATGTCATGTCATGTCATATCATATCATATCATATCATATTATATCATATATCACATCACGTATTAATCTCAGACTATTTTAATTGTTAATAAGGTCAAATCAACGGACACTAAGTACTGGAATGGAATTTTGTTTGGCAGTCCTTTCTAATTATTCCAAGCTGGGATAACGAAACCAAAAAAGCTATGTTATTTATACCACCAAACAAGTGTTTAAAGTCTACTTTCTCTTTTAGGTTTGTCCGAAATCCTTTTGATCCTGAGATTAAAAAGAATTAAACTCTATTAATGTTAATGTTAGCCATTAGGACTAAAAGAGGATGAAATACTTTAATTGCCTCCAGCTGTGTTCTTTCGACGTTTCTGATCGTTCAGAAGAGTTTTAAGAATTCAATTTTCAAGGTAGGAGCAGCCAGAGGGTGGAATTTCCTTACTCCGGATGCGAGGGCGATACTGAGCGGGGAGACCTCCGAGCCCCCAGACCAGAGCGGTCCTCGAACCACAGAGTTATCGCTGTGTGAAATAAACAGTGAAAAATGCCGGCGAAATTGCCTCTGTCATCCTTCATTGTCTTTAATTTCCCACCTTTTGCGTAGCTCTGAATTGAAATTTTGATACGTCTGTCAGGTCAGTTACAGGATCTCTCCGAATAGGCTATCCTATTCACGGTTGCCGACCATGCTTAACCCTTAAATTCACAAAGTATTCTATAGGATACAACAGGGTAATAGGCTATATGCTACAATTTCAATAGAACAATAGAAAAAATGGTAGGAAAATTAAAATTTCACAATACTACAATATGTTGTTTTTATCTAATGCCGGGCTTTGGCAACGAAGCCATTAGCGTTCTTGCTCTCAATATTTCTCTATGGTAGATGCATCAGGTAGAACTTCACAGGTTATGAGATGATCTTCAGTCATTTCTTCTTCTTTGTTGCATAGAGGGCAATTCGGATCAATACTACAATATTGCACAATATATTTAATACTAGCCGTACCCGTGCGCTCCGCTGCACCCGTTAGAAATAAATATAAAGTAATTACATAATTAAAATAGGACATTTGATCCAGGAAACATTCGTGCTTGATATAAGGATAAATCGTTTAATATGTTACTTAATTTAAATTGTATTTAAAATATTAAAATTCGATCATTTTGATCCACAGACCACTCATTTGGTGCAATGACAATTCCTTTAACATGTTTCTTAATTGTTATTACCAATTATTTTTGGAAAAGCGAAAATTAACAGAAAAATTTTGGCTACAGATTTATTATTATATTATATTATATTATATTATATTATATTATATTATATATTATATTATGTAAAAAGTGTGTTGATAACGGATGTTCTAGAATTAGAAAGTTTTTAATTTGTTGTGGGAGCTCTTGAATCTGAGGAGGAACAGCTTTTACAACAGCGCAATATAATCTGCTTAGCTCACTACCCAATTTTTTTGCATTGCATTTATTGCATATATATTTTATGTATTTTAACACGATTCAATTGAGCATAGTTAAAATTTGAATTATGAAATAATGGATTGCTAAGCTAACGTACTATTACTGCATACTAAATCAATACACTCTCGTTGTTCGTTAATTCTCTGAGATAAAAATGAATATGTTCATAAACATTATTTTCAGAAATACAGGAAATGAATATACAGAATAACCTATCAAGTTTTCTGTGCATAAGAAGCTGTTTTAATCTTACCTGTCCTCAATTCACTCACAAGTTACTGTAATAACATTATAGCATTATGTCCATCCAGAGAAACTACACTATCCAATGATGAAATAATAATTAATTATACAAATCGGTTAATTTAGCTTCCGATATTATCATACAAACACAGAAACATTGTCTGTAGGCTATCGTTCATAGCTTTCGATTGTTGTGTCCAAGGCCCCTTATAGACGAAGTCATTTGTTTTTATTTCAATACACCGCCTTAGATGGCAGTTATTTTAATTTTAAAACTCAATTATCTCATTAAATATCAGTCCTATCAAAATTTTTCAAAGAATAAAACTTATCAGAAATAATTTTTAAAGAAACGTTTGTTATGTAACATTTTTCACAAAAATAAATAATAAGCGAGATATTTCGATTTATTTAATTCAGGCCCCCTTATAATCCCCCTTTTAAATAATGTATTTTGAATGCCATATAGCCTAAAATCTAAGATACAACGAACTTAATTTATATTCCAATTTTCATCGAAATCCGTTCAGCCATGAAAAGGCAACAAACAGACAGACAGACAGACATACAAACAAAAATTTCAAAAAGCGATTTTCGGTTTCAGGATGGTTAATTATATATGTTAGGACCAATTATTTTTGGAAAATCGAAAATTACCAGAAAAATTTCGGCTACAGATTTATTATTAGTATAGATGGAGATTGCGATAGTTGTTTCCTTTACAGTCCGACACGGTTTAATAAACTAGTGTGAGAAATGAAGTTCTGCCAATCTGTTCCAAATCCTCATAGAAACTATCCTTTATATTGTCGTCTGTAGGGGCATAAGCATTTATAACTACGATATCACACCATCTACCCTTAAGTACTAAATACGATAAGGGTACAGTACATCAGTTTTCATAGCTTTCAAAAAGGTATATAACTCGGTTAAGAGAGAAGTTTTATACGATATTCTTATTGAATTTGGTATTCCCAAGAAACTAGTTCGATTAATTAAAATGTGTCTCAGTGAAACGTACAGCAGAGTTCGTATAGGTCAGTTTCTGTCAGATGCGTTTCCAATTCACTGTGGGCTAAAGCAAGGAGATGCACTATCACCTTTACTTTTTAACTTTGCTCTAGAGTATGCCATGACGAAAATCCAGGATAGCAGAGAGGGTTTGGAGTTGAACGGGTTACATCAGGTGATTGTCTATGCGGATGACGTGAATATGTTAGGAGAAAATCCACAAACGATTAGGGAAAACACGGAAATTTTAGTGGAAGCAAGTAAAGAGATAGGTTTTGAACTAAATCCCGAAAAGACAAAGTATATGATTATGTCTCGTGACTAGAATATTGTACCAAATGGAAATATAAAAATTGGAAATTTATCTTTTGAAGAGGTGAAGAAGTTCAAATATCTTGGAGCAACAGTAACAAATATAAATTATACTCGGACGAAATTAAACACAGAATAAATATGGGAAATGCGTGTTATTATTCAGTTCAGAAGCTTTTATCATCCAGTCTGCTGTCAAAAAATGTGAAAGTTAGAATTTATAAAACAGTTATATTACCGGTTGTTCTTCATGCTTGTGAAACTTGGACTCTCACTTTGAGAGAGGAACATAGGTTAAAGGTATTTGAGAATAAGGTGCTTAGGAAAATATTTGGGGCTAAGAGGGATGAAGTTACAGGAGAATGAAGAAAGTTACACAACACAGAACTGCACGCATTGTATTCTTCACCTGACATAATTAGGAACATTAAATCCAGACGTTTGAGATGTGCAGGGCATGTAGCACGTATGGGCGAATCCAGAAATGCATATAGAGTATTAGTTGGGAGGCGGAAAAAGACCTTTAGGGAGGCCGAGGCGTATATGGGAAAATAATATTAAAATGGATTTGAGGGAGGTGGGATATGATAGAGAATGGATTAATCTTGCTCAGGATAGGGACCAATGGCGGGCTTATGTGAGGGCGGCAATGAACCTCCAGGTTCCTTAAAAGCCAGTAAGTAAGTAAGTAAGTATTATTATTATTATTATTATTATTATTATTATTATTATTATTATTATTTTCATAGCCATTATTTTTTAATTCTTCCTTGTCAGTTATCACCACACGTTATACCATAACATACCACATAATATCGTATCGTATCGTATCATATCGTATCTCATTATAATCATGCTATATTATTATATTACATCATAGGCTACCATGTCATGTCATGTCAAATCATCATTATTTTCGTCATCATCATTATGGTTTTTCTTCCTCAACCATGCAATGGATTATCTGCTATTATTATATTCACCATTTTATCTACCCAACCCATCTTAAAATGTTTTCGCGGATATTCTGGAGATAATTTCTCAGAATAATGCTTTTTGCATTAAGTTTCGACTTTCTCCTGTTTATTTAAAACATTTCTCTGTTTGTAATTGTGTTCATATAACTTAGACTATGTATTGAGGTGGTTCCGGAATGTATGTGGTGATTTAAAAATATACTTAGAAGTCAATTTTTTAAAACTTATATCCTTACTTAATTATGTAGCTACTCTATATTCAGTTCCAACACTTCCAGCTTTCTGACAACTTAAAAGTTTCTTCGTTTCAGAACTTTCCAACTTTCCCCGTCAACAAACGTCAAGGTGTATGCTGTAATATCCCTAAGAAGCTGACATTCTTCAGTATATTTTATAAAGCTCAGAATAAACTTAAAAGTGAAAAAGCAACCCTCTAGTAATATAGCGGGTGAGATATAACGTTTCAAACTTCAGCTCTGCCCCTTTCTCATGACCACGGAAACATTCAGGCCTGGCATTGTATTAATAGGAAACAGTACTTCTTTCATCAAAAAATTCTCTACAAGTTTTAAATAGCAGTCTTCAATTTTAATGGTTCCAAGAATATTTTGATTATTTGATAGGAACTAGTCGCACGGTCTTCTAGTGACTAGAGCGGTGAGTTTATAATCCCGTGGGCCTGGGTTCGATCCCGGTGTACTTCCGATTTATAACTTGTGTTGGGAAAACCTGTGGTCCAGGTAATATAGAGATTTCTACCGGGAGCTCCGGTTCCCCAGTGGCATCCCAACAAATCTCCATCATCTCATCTCATCTCATCTCATCTCATCTCATCTCATCTCATCTCATCTCATCTCATCTCATCTCATCTCATCTCATCTCATCTCATCTCATCTCATCTCATCTCATCTCATCTCATCTCATCTCATCTCATCTCATCTCATCTCATCTCATCGCAGGTGTAGCGTAGACCAGCCTCCCTGGTGCAACGACTCTACACAACTGGTTTCATAAGGGTGAATGACGAACAGTCGAGTACCCGCCATTAGTTAGATATATGTATATATATATATATATATATATATAATTATATATTTGATAGAAACTCATGTCTAAGTGTTATTTCAAATCCTATATTACTTTATTAGAATGAAATCCGGTTTCCGAGGTGGCTAATGGTAGTTATCCTAGTTTACTCGAGGACTCTTATAGCAACAGACGATGAATTTTTCATAGCTTGTTATTTGTTATTTGTTTAAAATGGTTATCACTAAATAATAACAAAGTATATGATTATATCTCGTGGCCAGAATATTGTATGAAATGGAAATATAAAAATTGGAGATTTATCCTTCGAAGAGGTGGAAAAATTCAAATATCTTGGAGCAACAGTAACAAATACAAATGACACTCGGGAGGAAATTAAATGCAGAATAAATATGGGACATACGTGTTATTATTCGGTTGAGAAGCTTTTGTCATCTAGTCTGCTGTCAAAAAATCTGAAAGTTAGAATTTATAAAACAGTTACATTACTGGTTGTTCTGTATGGTTGTGAAACTTGGACTCTCACTTTGAGAGAGGAAGAGAGATTAAGGGTATTTGAGAATAAGGTTCTTAGGAAAATATTTGGGGCTAAGAGGGATGAAGTTACAGGACAATGGAGAAAGTTACACAACGCAGAACTTCATGCATTGTATTCTTCACCTGACATAATTAAGAACATTAAATCCAAACGTTTGAGATGGGCAGGGCATGTAGCACGTATGGGCGATTCTAGCAATGCCTATAGAGTGTTAGTTGGGAGATAGGAGGGAAAAAAACCTTTGGGGACGTAGATGGGAAGATAATATTAAAATTGATTTGACTGAGGTGGGATATGATGGTAGAGACTGGATTAATCTTGCATAGGATAGGGACCAATGGCGGGCTTATGTGAGGGCGGCAATGAACCTGCGCGTTCCTTAAAAAGCCATTCGTAAGTAAGTAATCACTAAATAATATCTCATTATATAATTTACATGTCTTGCAACAATTCAGTTCCTTTACAATGCTCGAAATAATAATACCCTTTATAGTTTATATACTTCTTTTATTCTACTTCTGACATCCCGAATTAGACTGTAGTTGTTGTAGTTGTACACCTATTAGCCTATTAGGCAGTCCATCTCCTTTGACGATATATTATGTCAGAGGAAGAACAATTGTTTCTTTGTATACATCTGAAGTCTTATTAGTGAAATATGTTACTAGTCAGCGATGTATGCAATGGAGGGGGAGAGAACTAGCCAATCTACCTCATTATTTCCTGGCTTACTTGTCTAAAGAGCTATGCATTCTTGGTGTCACTTATGAGGCCCCAATCTGTTTTTAGACAGTTGACTAAACAATAAAACCTATGTATATGGTGCTCAAACCGATCAGGAAGAGAAAACGAATCTGACTGAGTCATTATCTAAGAAGAAAATATCTGCTGAAGGATACACTGGAAGGAATAGTAAACGGAGGAAAAATTCGGGGCAGAAGAAAGTATCAGATGATAGACAACATTAAGATATTATACGGACTATTTCGTTTATAGGACATCATTTGATTTTCGGCCAACGAAGTGTAATGACATTTTGAATTCCAACCAATCACAGTCATACATCGCGATAATTTTTGCAGCTCGATTTATCACTATCAGTTTATCGCATGCTCGTTTTTTTTTTTTGTTTAGACAGTGTCGCCAACTGTTTCCCCGTAAATCGATGAGTATGAATCCATTGTACTAAGTAAAGTGCGAAATCCTGCTTTCACATCTACATCTTCATCTTCTAATTCCATGTCCATTGTATCTGAAGGAAATTACACTCCTTCATAACAATTGTTCATTTAATTAATGCATTAATGAAGTTATTTGTAATTATTGTATTATAAAATGCTTAAATTAAATTATGATTTCAGCAGATAAAGAAAATGAATTTCTGTTATAATAACAAGAGAAAGCGTAGTACATGTAATTAACGTTATTAAACCTGTATTTCGCTTTTGTCAATTGGCATTACTGAAAAACGTTGTATTTCTTTATTGCAGCAATCGTTATTCATCTATTTCGACTTCAACATGTCTGAATAGGTTAAGTATTTATAAATAAACAATTACAACTCGATCAAAAAGGCAATTTGTGAAATATATGAGTGAATCTATGTTCAATTCCACGAACACCCCCGTGCGCAAAATTCTGATTTGCCCATGTAAGTCGTGTAACTAACATAGCCGAGATTAAATCAAATTCAGTAATGAAGACGATCTGAGCAGCTATGGAATGTGCTAAAATGGGATTTAGTGTGTACAAGTGGATAGTTTGTCAACATTCGACAATTGTGAGTATTGGCTCTACCATAGAGGATAAAGTGAGCCTCATCTCTCCACAATTTTGAGGCAACATTCCTGTTCCATTTCCATCTGCGCTAATTCCTTTTCTTGTCTTTGATCAAAGACAGATATCCATTGCTATTGGACAATGGAGAAAACGCCTACAAATGGTTGTGCGGGCAAATGGCGGTCACATAGAGCATCATTTTTAATTTTGATTATTTGAAAGGTCATTAATTGTTATTAATTTTACCAACATTCAGTTTCTGCATTCTGAAGTAATAAATTGTCTTCAAAAACCACATTCTTCGCATCACTGTGTATTGGCCTCCATAAAATTTTAATCCATCCTCAAAAAAACATAATAAAAAGTCCTGTTCATCTTTAAAGTCTACTCTTTCCAACAGTGTATTCATTATAAATTAATGTTATGTATTTTCGAAAATAGAGTATTTTTAATTTTGTGCCATTTTTTGGCCCACTGTGTAATACATGTAATATTAAAAATTCCGAATTCGATTCTCTATTGTGAAAAACTCCCGTCATCCCGCCCAGTACCTAAAATTCCCGTTTTTTCGAGATTTTCCCCGCCGTCTGACAAAACTGCTTCACACATTCTAGAGCCGCTTAGATAATCTAGGGGCCTGTTTCTAAAAAATACTAGTTTATTAGTTCACCAGTTACTAGTTACCAGAGTATATTTCACCAGCTCTAGTAGATTCTGTTTCTCAAACCATTTTACCAGTCTAGTAACTTGTGACAATTTTTCACTAGTCACATGATCTCTTTCACTAGTCAGCTGATTGAGTTCATTTGTTTATAGTCATTTGGCAGGTATTGTTATTTGAGCTTAGAAGGCTAAGTTGTTTGTGTTTTGGTTTGATTTATATTTTCGGCTGAAGTACTATCAATTGAAAGCAAATTAACTGTATTCAATATAATTTATGAATCAAAGGATATATTAGTCGGTGCTTTTTCAAACATATTAACAAAAAATGATAAAGTAAACGAATGAACAAAAAATTTTGTAATGTGTGAGACTATGGAATTGACACCTCAGAACAAGGATTATACATACGTTAGAGACACTTACTGGCCCAACATTAAGAAATTGGATCGGTGTCGGGTAGAGTTCCCGGGTAGCTCAGTGGGAGAGCGTTGGTACGTTTAACCAAAGGTCCCGGGTTCGATACCCGGCCCCGGAACAATTTTTCCCTCGAAATTATTCAAATTAACTTTACAGGGAGTTATTCCTGAAAGCTTAATTTGCATAATACACGTCACTGTACGAAACAGAAAACCACAATTTAAGTCACACAGAGTTAGTGTGCACTCAATGTTGGTTGCTTGACGGTTGTCAGCCCACTTTGAGGTCTGTGGATATAGAGGGAAAAATTGGATCGGTGTCGGGTAGAGTTCCCGGGTAGCTCAGTGGGAGAGCGTTGGTACGTTTAACCAAAGGTCCCGGGTTCGATACCCGGCCCCGGAACAATTTTTCCCTCGAAATTATTCATTAAGAAAGCAACTTTGATAAGTACCAATTCAAGTTCACAGTTAGTATCATAATATGAACACATAATGTACCTCGTGGATTCACTGCCGACATGATTGCTACTTATGACTTGATGAAAAATTCGCTGTTTTTTTTTTTTTTTTCAGTTTTACATTTGATCTATTCATAAATTAGTGTAGTTTTATATTTAATTTGTAGGCTAAAGTTGACAATGTCAGAAGAACTGAAAGTGGAGGAGGAAAGTCAGCAAAAATGACTGCAGTTGATGAA
Organism: Periplaneta americana; assembly: GCA_025594305.2. NCBI lineage: Eukaryota > Metazoa > Arthropoda > Insecta > Blattodea > Blattidae > Periplaneta > Periplaneta americana. The sequence goes on along the minus strand of JAJSOF020000011.1, from coordinate 145,874,177 downwards.
TTGGTATTAGATTGAATAATTTCGAGGAAAAAATGTTCCGGGGCCGGGTATCGAACCCGGGACCTTTGGTTAAACGTACCAACGCTCTCCCAACTGAGCTGTGAGGTCTGTGGATATAGAAGGAAAAATCGGATCGGTGTCGGATAGAGTTCCCGGGTAGCTCAGTTGGGAGAGCGTGGTACGTTTAACCAAAGGTCCCGGGTTCGATACCCGGCCCCGGAACAATTTTTCCTCGGAATTATTCAAATTAACTTTACAGGGAGTTATACCTGAAAACTTAATTTGCATAATACACGTCACTGTACGTAACAGAAAACCACAATTTAAGTCACACAGAGTTAGTTTGCACTCATTGTTGGTTGCTTGACGGTTGTCAGCCCACTTTGAGGTCTGTGGATATAGAAGGAAAAATTGGATCGGTGTCGGATAGAGTTCTCGGGTAGCTCAGTTGGGAGAGCGTTGGTACGTTTAACCAAAGGTCCCGGGTTCGATACCCGGCCCCGGAACAATTTTTCCTCGAAATTATTCAAATTAACTTTACAGGGAGTTATACCTGAAAACTTAATTTGCATGGTATTAGATTATTAGGAAAATATTCTGCAAGTATTGCTGGTCTAGGACAGAAAGACCAGATGGCATTGAAAAGCTATTTAGCCTTTTACCTAAACCGTTCATTATATTTAAACAATGCTTCCATAAAGGAATAATTGTTCTTTCTCGATATAGTTTTTAGCTCTTCTCACAACGACTTCTTCATCACGTCAATCGGAAAAACTAAACCACATATTAAACAAATAACTGCAATATTTTGTTTTGATTATCTGAGAACGATTATCACTGGTAACTGATAATATAGAAATCACCAGTCTTTAGAGTCTTGTAGGAATATTCCTGTTGACTACTAGTATAATCAACTAGATTAGAATTTTGAGAAACAGAATCACTTATTAACTGGTGAAATCGATCAATATTACTAGTCTGTGAACTGGTAACTACAGTAGAACTTGCTTATAGCGACCTCGTTTTGAGCGACACCTCGCCTATAACGTCAAATATTCTGTGGCCCCAACTAATTCCCCATAAGACATATGCTTTTCTACCTTGCTCAATACGACAAACGTATATGCGTCTACCTCGCATATAACGTCATTTTCAACCTCAGTTTGGAATATAGTTTTCTAAGAACCAAAGTATTTTGCTGAAATCTGGCAAATCCTTTACTGTTCCCTTCTATCATAGACTTCTGGAATGCAGGCAGATTCCCCATCCCATGGTAACCTGCCCGAATTCATGTGGTACCTATTAATGGTACCTGCATGCGGCCAGTTTCGACAGGAAGTTTTCACTAACTGCATTTTAACGCAGTATGGCCACTGTAACAAGTGAGTGACGCTTCAGAAGCCATTATAATTGTGAACATATCTATGAAGCTAGAGGAGGGAGTATGAAGCTAGGAGAAGGAGCAGTGAAATTGGAACTGAAATAATGAACATAGAATTTAAATTAGAAAGTGTATATTGGGAGGTTACTTGAAGGAAAAACTAAATGAGGTAGAAACAAATAGTAAGAATAAAAACATTCGAGATTTATATAAGGGTATAAAGGAATTCAAGAACGGATATCAGCCAAGGGTAAACGTGATCAAGAATGAGAATGGTGACTTGCTTGCAGACTCTCCATCAATCCTAAACAGATGGAAAAACTATTTTGCGCAACTACTAAATGTACATAGGGCAAATAGAAATGATCGGGACGAAATTGAAATACAAACTGCTGAGCCATTTATACTCGAACCCACGCTTTCAGAAGTCGAAATTGCGATAGAAAATCTGAAAAAGTACAAGTCTCCAAGTATCGATCAAATTCCAGCAGAATTAATACAAGAGGGTGGAAGGGGCATTATATAGCAAAATTTATAAACTTGTACTTGCTATTTGGGAAAAGGAAATTGTACCAGAACAATGGAAGGAGTCCATAATTGTACCTATCTTTAAAAAGGGGGACAAAACCAACTGTGGTAACTTTCGAGGAATATCACTTTTGTTGACGTCGTACAAAATTTTGTCCAATATTCTTTTGAGAAGATTAACTCCGTACGTAGATGAAATTATTGGGGATCATCAGTGCGGTTTTCGGCGTAATAGATCGACTATTGATAAGATTTTTTGTATTCGACAGATAATGGAGAAAAAATGGGAGTATAAGGGTACAGTACATCAGTTATTCATAGATTTCAAAAAGGCATATGACTCGGATAAGAGGGAAGTATTATATGATATTCTTATTGAATTTGGTATTCCCAAGAAACTAGTTCGATTAATTAAAATGGGTCTCAGTGAAACATACAGCAGAGTCCGTATAGGTCAGTTTCTATCTGATGCTTTTCCAATTCACTGCGGGCTAAAGCAGGGAGATCCACTATCACCTTTACTTTTTAACTTCGCTCTAGAATATGCCATTAGGAAAGTTCAGGATAACAGAGAGGGTTTGGAATTGAACGGGTTACATCAGCTTCTTGTCTATGCGGATGACGTGAATATGTTAGGAGAAAATACACAAACGATTAGGGAAAACACGGAAATTTTACTTGAAGCAAGTAAAGCGATCGGTTTGGAAGTAAATTCCGAAAAGACAAAGCATATGATTATGTCTTGTGACCAGAATACTGTACGAAATGGAAATATAAAAATTGGAGATTTATCCTTCGAAGAGGTGGAAAAATTCAAATATCTTGAAGCAACAGTAACAAATATAAATGACATTCGGGAGGAAATTAAACGCAGAATAAATATGGGAAATGCGTGTTATTATTCGGTTGAGAAGCTCTTATCATCCAGTCTGCTGTCCAAAAATCTGAAAGTTAGTATTTATAAAACAGTTATATTACCGGTTCTTCTGTATGGTTGTGAAACTTGGACTCTCACTCTGAGAGAGGAACATAGGTTAAGGGTGTTTGAGAATAAGGTTCTTAGGAAAATATTTGGGGCTAAGCGGGATGAAGTTACAGGAGAATGGAGAAAGTTACACAACACAGAACTGCACGCATTGTATTCTTCACCTGACATAATTAGGAACATTAAATCCAGACGTTTGAGATGGGCAGGGCATGTAGCACGTATGGGCGAATTCAGAAATGCATATAGAGTGTTAGTTGGGAGGCCGGAGGGAAAAGACCTTCAGGGAGACCGAGACGTAGATGGGAGGATAATATAAAAATGAATTTGAGGGAGGTGGGGTATGATGATAGAGACTGGATTAATCTTGCACAGGATAGGGACCGCTGGCGGGCTTATGTGAAGGCGGCAATGAACCTTCGGGTTCCTTAAAGGTTCATTGCCGCCCGCATTGGTATGCTTAAAAGTGAATACATAAATGTAAATTAAGCCTAATTATGTTTAATATTTTTGATTTTCCACCTCACTAGACTGATAATATGAATCTCGGTTACTATGACACTCGTTTATAACAACATAATTTTCAAGGTCCCTTGTTGGATGTCGTTATAACCAAGTTCTACTCTACTACTTTACTCTTGTAGTTTCTAGAAACACATACTTGTAAAATAAACGAATGCTACTATTGTACAGACTAGTATTACTAGTCCACGAGTTTTGAGAAACAGGCCCCTTCGCTCAATTGGTTTAGAAATTATTTTAATTTCAACTATGTTAGTTACTTTCACAGTTCTCTATATTTTAAAGTTTAAACCGTATAACAAATCAAAGATTGTACAGATTTGACTGTGTTTTCTCGCTGCGTTGTATTTACATCGGGAATTGTGATGTTCCGCTTGTAAGTTTAGGAACACTATTGCATAGACCAATATATTATGGCGGTATTTTCTATGCTGTCAGGACGGGTACCATATATGCACGTGAGCTTGCTGTGAACTGTACATTTGTTGTTGCAACTCACACACATACATACACGCCACCTGCTGGGAGGCTGCTGCATTGAGGGAGAGATGTGGTACAGGCGCCCGCGGGGACATTTTCAAAATTGGAAAACTGGAATGAGAGAGATAGAATTGGTAGTGGTGGAAGGGGCAGATGAGATGAAGGGGGGAGGCAACGAGAATTAAAGAGGAATTGAAAACGAAACTATCGTGGAGAAACGTTAGAGGTGGGAGAGAGAAGGCGAACACAGCGGAAGAACGCTTTTGAAAAGAACGAGTTCAGCGACGAGAGAGAGAGAGAGAGAGAGGGAAGGAGAGAGGAGGTGGGGAGGGTTTTTGTGATGAATGAGATGGAAACTGTGTATGTAGCAGAACAGGATGGGAAAAAAAATAAAGAAAATAAAAAAGTACAGTATGAAGTGTTGTGAGATAAACATATTGCAAAGCACTGTATGTAGAAAACAAAAAAAGGAAAAAAAAAGTGGATGAAATAAAATGAAGAGGAACCATAATGAGTGACCAAGACAATAAAATTGCCTCTACTCCGCTGCACATTTGCAGAGAGGCTGTACGAAAAGTTTCATTCATACACGAACCACCAGACAATGGCCCTGAAATGGCGCTCTGATTGATGATAATGATGTTGCGGGCAGAGAGAATGGAACTAAGGACTCCGATATTACAGGCCATTGTGGTCATCTGGATGTCATGGAGTTTTGCTGGATTCTGCCACAATTACAATGTTTCAGTACATGACTTTCTTATACTATGTAAACACATAAAAGGAGATAATACCATGTTATAGTTTTATGATTTGTTTAACGGAAGACCAGATTAAAAAAATTGTAGAAATAAAAGACTATATTAGGTTATTCATAATTAGAAATGTATCAACGAAACCTGATTTATAACTTAGGGTACATACACGTTGGAGCGACGATAAATGATAAAAGAAGCAGCGATGCTACATCAGAGAGAATTGAAGCATGCATTGTTATTGAGGTGTGCATATTGGAGTAACGATAAAAGCGACGAAAAAGAAAAGTTCCATTTTCTTCGCTCTTATCGTTCATATGATCTCTGATTAAGATAATATTAATCTGTATAAATACCGGTGATTATCAACATATCCGAATATTAATCGATTTATTATTATTTCGGGTTATTAAATTAATTATTGTAGATATTGGCAAATTGATCAGTCGTGTATTTATTCGTCCTATGTTTTGTGATCACAAGAACCAATCACAACACAGCGAATTTATACTATCTTTGGGACGAGAAACTGGTTTAATTTTGTACGTATTTAAGTTACATTAACCTTGAACTTGGCAGCTGATATTTCCTATATATCTTCTCTCATTAAATGGATGCATAGAATATCTTCTACTGATAAATCAAAATGTTCGCTTCCCGCGTCCTCGTTTCTCCGATATGAACACTTGATTCTTTGATAATACCAAAGCGTCGCTACATCATTTCTCTTATCGTTTATCGTTGCTCCAACGTGTACGTACCTTAAGAATAACAGAGGAAATACGCCGAAATAAAGACTACAACATAAAGTGTCTCAGTGAAACGTACAGCAGAGTCCGTATATGCCAGTTTCTATCTGATGCTTTTCCAATTCACTACGGGCTAAAGCAAGGAGATGCACTATACTTTTTAAGTTTACTCTAGAGTATGCCATTAAGAAAATCCAGGATAACAGGGTTTGGAATTGAACGGGTTACATCAGCTTCTTGTCTATGCGGTTGACGTATTATAGAAAACACGGGAATTTTAATTGAAGCAAGTAAAGCGATATGTTTGGAAGTAAATCCCGAAAAGATGAAGTATATGATTATGTCTCGTGACCAGAACATAGTACGAAATGGAACTATAAAAACTATAAATTTATTGTTTCAAAATGTGGAAAAGTTCAAATATTTTGGAGCAACAGTAACAAATATAAACGACACTCGAAAAGAAATTAAACGCTGAATAAATATGGGAAATGCCTGTTATTATTCGGTTAAGAAGCTTTTGTCAACCAGTCTGGTTTCAAAATAACTGAAAGTTAGAATGTATAAAAGTTATATTATCGGTTGTTCTGTATGGTTGTGAAATTTGGTCTCTCACTTTGAGAGAGGAACAGAAGTTAAGGGTGTTTGAGAATAAAGTGCTTAGGAAAATATTTGGGGCTAAGAGGAATGAAGTTACAGGAGAATGGAGAAAGTTACACAACGTAGAACTGCACGCATTATATTCTTCACCTGACATAATTAGGAATATTAAATCCAGACATCTGAGATGGACAGGGCATGTAGCACATATGGGCGAATCCAGAAGTGCATATAGTATGTTAGTTGGGGGTCTAGAGCATCTCATAACCGGAAATTTCGTCACCGTTATAGTTTATCACCTATTTTTCGTCAATCGATTTTTGGTCATCCGATACATATTGTCATGTTGTTTTGTCACTGAGGAGAGTTTTTCACCGAAGATATGTCATCATCTACATTTTGTCATCATTTTTTATCCCGAAGGGATTTCGTCACCAAAATAATAATTGTATATCGTAAAATAGATGACGTAGCTTCCGAGCTTTCATTGCTTCTACACATTCCGCAGCTCAAATTCTACCCCAACTTGCTGAGTGGTTCGAATATCTGTAGGTTCTTTTATAATGGTTTTCTTACCTGAAGAAATAGTCATGCCGCAATGATCACACCTCCATACAATCCCGGTCTTCGTAACTTTGTACATATGTCCATTGTAGATTAACTTATCTCGTGCTCTATTACTTTTTAAGATTCGAAATAATTCCGCCATACCTTAACGTGAAGATTTTGAAACCAATGAATCCTGTAACTTGAAGATTTCGAATCCAAAAAATCAATGTTTCCTTGGAAACGAAATGAACAATATGAACACTATGACGTAGGAGTTTTTATGTTACGTATTTTTTTTATATAGGAATCATCAAGGGAAGCGACACCAAGAGGGGAAAAATTGTGGTGGCGAATAGTGATGAGGAAATTTAATTGGTGACAATATGGTGACAAAAGTGGTTGGTGACAAAAGTGAATCGGTGACAAAAGTTGCAGTGGCAAAACGTAATATGTGACGAAATCACCGGGTGACGAAAAATCGGTGACGAAAATTCCGAATCCCGTTAGCTGGGAGGCCGGAGGAAAAAAGATCTTTGGGGAGGCAGAAACGTAAATGGGAGGGTAATATAAAAATGCATTTGAGAGGGGTGGGATATGATGGTAGAGACTGGATTGATTTTGCTCAGGATAGGGACTGATGGCGGGCTTATGTGAGGGCGGCAATGAACCTCCGGGTTTCTTAAAAGCCATTTGTATGTACAGTGGGTGATCATATTATTAAGGACATCAGCGAATAGGTATTATATAGAATGAATACTGAGCGAATTTTCCTGTTTTGTTTGTCTGTGAGCCGGCGTTTAGTTCCACTTTCAAGCGCTAGAGGTTAGTGTAATCGAGCACACGCTAAGATGATAATTGAATATAAGAGTTGAGACACAGGATCCAAACATCGCCTACCTTATTGCATAATCCAGTAACGGTTTTGCTTCAAATGAATTCAAGTTAACAGCTTTTCCTTATTTCTCGGTGATAAACTAGCTGTAATAATAATGTTTATGTTTTATATGTAATAAATTATATTATAAAACAATACAATACATTATAAAATTATGTAAGAAATTCGTTTAATATTTTTATACAGTATAATATAGGTATATGGTTTTACTTCTCATAGGAGTTTTGTTTTTCCATTTTCAGCGCTATCAAATCATTACATATTTTAATGGTTGTTGGGGTCAACGTCTCAACTCTCATTATAAAGGAACTCTAGAGTTTAGACATTACAGTTAATTGTATGTCTGTTATATTCCTCTGTGTCGACTGCTAACTGGTGTGATGTCAGCGCCAACTCTAGGGAAAAAGCAAAATCTCACGCTCAAGCTGGTTTGAAGGTCATTGAAATCAGTCCTGTTACATTGAAGGTAATGACGCGAAGTGTCCATACTTATAATTCCGAATACACTGGGGACACCTGACAAAATTAGGATTATCAATGGAGCGTTTAAAATTAGACTCGATTGATTCCAGTAGTTGTTTCCTTTTTTTTTTTTTTTTACTAATTTTGGGTACTTGACTGTCCCATATGAAATAAGTTGTATGCTCGTAGAACAGTGTTACTACCCAGGGTGCACCATAAGAAGCTAGTATACGTTACATCTACCATGATGATGATGATGATGATGATGATGATGATGATGATGGGATGTTACAGGGAAACCGGAGCTCTCGGAGAAAACCCCTGTGTTACCTGGACCACGAGATTGCCCAACAGAAGTTTACGAATCGGAGATACACCGGTGATCGTACCCAGGTTCACAGGATTATATAAGTTCAGCGCTATAGACACTAGACCACAGTGACGACTCATTAATTAATTAATTAATTAATTAATTAATTCATTTTATTCCATAGATCTTATATGAGCAATGGATTTTTTAATTTATTTTTATTTTACTAGGTTATTTTACAACGCTTTATCAACATCTCAGGTTATTTAGCGTCTGAATGAGATGAAGGTGATAATGCCGGTGAAATGAGTCTGGGGTCCAGCACCCGAAAGTTACCCAGCATTTGCTCATATGAGCAACGAAGCTTTAAGATGTGGAACAAATAAAAATTTTACAATATTACAATTACAATTTTTACAAATTTTTACAGTTTTACAATTTAGTAATTTTCTACAATTTTTACAATTTTGTGCAATTTTTTTTACAATATTTTGGCGAGATGTAGTGAGATGAGGTGAGGCCCGAGGATTCGCCAAAAGATTACCCGGCATTTGCCTTTTGGTTGGGGAAAACCTCGGAAAAACCCAAGCAGGTAATCAAATCAAAGGGGGATAATCAAATCAAAAGGGTTGATGCCGAGGACTCGCCATAGACCATCCAGCTTCAGTCCCATGGCTGGGGAAACCTCGGAAGAAACCATTCAATGAGACCAAAGGGGGATCTAACCCAATTGTTGAAAGCGACATATTTTATTTCTGAAATGTGTACTTCATGGTATCCAATAAAAAGGACATAATGTTATTTTCAATATAACAATCGTAAGATGAATTTTCTGATTTTCATCATGTGGCCCTAATAATATGATCAAGAACATGAAACAAGTCGTCGTATATCCGTACTACCGGCAACTACAACCAAATATAAGAGTATCACGGAACACCACTAGGCCTATGTATATCGGATATTAAAGGAAGAACTACGGCACTCAAATAAATTTCTCCATTGTATTGAAACAGTTTCAAACGTATCCAACGAAGAAATTACAGGATGGCTACAGATATTTTCATTGCCGTATCTTAAGAAATGAATCAACTGGGACGAAATAATGTTGTAAATAATATAGGCCCTATTATAAGCGACCAAAATTACAGGCAGAATAAATGTAGACAGGCCAAAGAAGAGGTGGAGTTCCTGAAGTGTTGCAGTTCTTGTCATTACCACATAACATCGCGATGGTAATGATTCTAATGACGATGGTGTCGCTAGGCGGGTGAGTTGAAGGAAAGAGCGTAAAATCGAATCACATGGTGTCCGTACTCCGAGATTAATCCCACGTATTAAGTGCGTGATTGCAGTGAAATCATAATGCCCACGTGAGGCTGTGCTCACAATGATTAAAACCCGGTTCACTGGACCGGGAAGATCGTCGCACACTCGGTAGGTATTAAAAGTGTAGCACGCTGCCAACGTAGCAAATATCTCAGATATTATAAGACAATTGCAGGCTCTCGTTTTGGCGTTCTTTGAAGTCACGGGCATCTTTGTAATGTCTCTCAGATGTCTGTTCTTTGTCAATGGGCGGTCTTGTGATGTCATACGATCAGCGGTGGCGAAAATGTAATCGTGCGCCGAGCCACTGTGTAACCTGCAACGTGCATAGCACCTATGGAGGGAGGCGGACACCCGAAGGGGAAGTGAAGCAACTGTCTGACTTATTAACTAATTTTCATTTTCCTTACGTCAAGCACTTAAATATAATTTTATACAGTACAAGGCTACAAACTAATGTTTAGTACGTGTAACGAAGAAAGAACTTAACAATAAAACATAGAATACATTATCACAACCTAAAATTAACTGTCTTCAGAATGTCTCTGCGACAGAGTTTCAAAATCAGGAATTATGTCACTTACTGCCAGTCGTAGTTGATCACGAAGGTATTTGTCTGTCAGTCGTGATCTAAATTTGGTTTTTACTATTTTAATTGTTGAAAATAATTTTTCACAAACATAAGTTGTAGCGAACATGGCTTCAACAGAGCAAGCGAAAGAACGAAGCTTCGGATATTTATTTTTTTGGCAAAGATTTGAAAGTTCAACATTTGTCAAGTCCTTACATCTAGCTTTCATTTGACATCACATAGTAAATCAGTGTGTTCAAATTGAAGAGCTGACCGCTTTATTCGTACATCTGCTGAAAAAGGGTCGATGTACAGAGATGATGATGATGATGATGATGATGATAATGATAACAACAATAACACTTAACCTTTTAATGTTCCATCAGTAACATGTAATATAATGCCGTTTTATGTTATACAACCATTTTCCTCGTAATACTTGTGAACAAATCATACATTTAATATTCCCATCATATTGACAGCAAAAAAAAAAAAAAAAAAAAAAAAAATGCGTCCTTCCATCCTACTTGGAACTTTCGTACATGGTTTCGGGAGAGACATATGCCACTCGCAGGTCAGAGGCAAATACAAATGGAACGGAGTTTGACTCCAGTGAGTGAGAGGGTGGGGGTTGGCGGAGGTTAGAAGCAAGCGAAATGCACAGCTATCACTGCGAGCCACAATGTCTCGCGAGTCACATTCTCGCCACGGCTGTGACATACGTGGAGACTCGCCGTTACGCAGATCTCAAGCTAAGTTCACAATAAACCGGGAATGGAAAAATTGTTAAAATACATACACGAGGATTCACCGTCACTTACGGAGCTTATTTCCGAAGACATTCTGAACAAGAAATGTCATATAAACATTGTTCTAATCTCAATATTTGTTGTACAGTTACACTAATTTGAAGTTGTTGTAAAATACCTTTTTTTCTTTAGTTTTAAGAGTAAAAGAATAGTATAAATAATTAACTATTCAGGAGTGCAATTTCTTTAATTGGCTAGTGTTCTGAAGTTAAAATCGACCACTTACGTTGGAATAAACATATTTTGTATTAACATTATATTAAAATATATTTACTTTTAATCCTTTGCTTGAGTGGAAGAGAAGGCTTCACGACCTTAACTCTGCCAGAAAAAAAATAATAATAACAATAATAATAATAATAATAATAATAATAATATTTATTATTACTAAAATTTTCGTATTTCCAATAAGATTTAGGGAAAGTCGGTTAATATCGGACAGTGGGTAATATCGGACAGTGAGTTTCTTTCATCTACCACACGATGATAGTACCTGATTGACATGGTTACGTTTCTGTGATGTCGCATAGAGAAACGTAACCATGTCATTCAGGTACTACCATATGGTGGTAGATGAAAGAAACGCACTGTCCGATATTACCCGATGTCCGATACTACCCGACTCTCCCCTAAATAACGCAAATTTAAAAGTTAAGTCTCAAGAAACCTATTCGCTTAATTAGGCAGTATGCCGTACCACGAAAAGTTAGAAAAATTAATACGTATAACTTGAAAAAATAAATTTTGCAATTTACAGAATAAATTTTTTAAAAATAAAAGTAGGTGTTTTTACCTTTAAGCGACAAAACACTCTAAATAGGCAAAATTAGCTCAATCGCCAAAATACTGTAGGTTATACCTATAAAAGTACGAATTTTAGGCATAGTTTTCTCTGAAACATGTATCTTCAAGTTTTTATGCACTTACCGTTTAAGGATTAAAAGAGGTTTTTACGTAAAATCTGAAATCTAGTGATAACTGAATAGTCTGATTACAAAGCGTATTAAAATTATGTTTAACCTTTTTATAGTTACTAATTTCTTTATGAAATCATGATGATTGTGAAAACAGATTTAAAGTGAAATAAAGCAAGAAGATTGTATTTTAAACAGAGATAAACCAAGTTAGTAAATGAATGCAGAACATTTTACTCTAAAACAATAATAGTTGATGTGCTCCGTGCAGACAGACATTTATGAACTGAATTGTAGACCTCATGCCTCGAAGTGTCAATCATAGAAACTGTTGCTCTATGCACTCATTTATTTAAAAATAAATCTGAACGCTGTACACGGATACAAATTTTTGTATACCTGAAGCTCTGTCTGGGACAAGTACTAAATCGATACGAACATCATTTATCGATTAGAATCGAAGCGTGGCACGGTCGGCTGGAGTTCGACTCTGCCCAGAGGCATTAACGATCGGAGTCTGCCAAACATGAGATGGCCGCGGGACGTGGTCTTCGGACTTGACGGTTGTTGTTAGCGAACATTGTAGGAAGCAGAATTGGGGAGAAACACGGGGCATAGGGACAGAGAAGGACAGGCGGCTATGTAATAACAACAGAGTTTGCGAGTTGGTACCACCGGGAGGGTTGTAGAGAAAATAAAGTGGAGGGTGGTTGTGGAAGGGGTGGTACGCCTTTTGTAGTATACTTCTGTATGAAAAGTGCCCCCTTCCCCCAACCACCTCCCTCTCACCCACATACATCCAGTTCCCATTTCGCCCGGAAAATGAAGTGCAAATAAGGTTACCATACAGCGAAGCAGGGGGTGGGAGGGCTTGCCTATATTCCACAACCCTTCACAGCATCCCCTTCGCTGTCATCATGAACCGACTGGACCGAAGTGAGGGAAACGGGGACAGACAGGCGGACAGATGGACAGAAAGATAGTTGGCTACAGACAGGTAGGCAGACGCATGTAGTGTCCCATCAACACATTTAAAGATGCACGCAGTTCGATAACTGAGGTCTGGCAACCTTACTGTACTAGAGGCTGGCCGGGTTACTGCTTTAACAGAAACAAAAGCAGCGGGCACAGCGTTTGCAACGAAACATGAGATATGTATAGCACTTCTGGTATATTTGGTTTTAGTTAAGATACGAATGTGTAAGTCATCAATTTAAAAAAAGCATATGACTCAGTTTTTTATTTATTTATTTATTTATTTATTTATTTTTATTTATTTATTATTTATTTATTTATTTATTTATTTATTTATTTAATACTTTACACTTGAGCTACATTAGGCATTGCAGCCCGAAAGAGCAGAAGCTCGTGCTCGGGCGCAGTTCAGATCAGTTATGCAAAATACAGGGTGCGTCAGAAAGAACGGATGGATTTCACATGGCAAGAAAATTGTAAAGATTCATCAAATCAAAAATTTATTGTTATCAACATATTCACCAATACATGCAGTTTATTTATGGAAAACAACATTATCCATATGATGTCCTTGGCTTTCAATACAGGCATCGAGGCGTTTTCTGATGTTCGCCATCACTTTCACAGTCATAGCTGGTGCAATTGCCACGATTTCTTCACGAATCGCTGTCTTCAGTTCGTCCAGTGTATGTGATCGATGTTTACAAACTTACGCCTTCAAATGGTCCCAAAGAAAGAAGTCGCAGGGCGCGAGATCTTACCGTAGCCTCGGACAATCTCAGTGCAATAGAATTTCGTCCAGGTGATTTCTTCTTTAATGTTGAACCTGTGATACGAAATGAAGCCACCCACCGCAAAATTGTATTCCGAGTTGGAATCCTAGCGTGACATCCGATGTCGAAATGAGTCCTGAGTGGCGATCACAGAATCTTCATTTTTCAAAAATGTCTCTACGATGAAAGCACGTTGTACACCAGACCAACACCATATTCTCAACTGAAACTGCATTCTATGGCTGATCCAACAGTCGTGGTCCCCCTCACTATATCTCTCTCCTCGTTGCGTATCGATAGTTTGAAATCCATCCGTTCTTTCTGACGCACCCTTTATATCACAAAATTAAGAGAGTTCATTGAGCACAATAACATAAATATAAGCTATCAATTTTTAACTCAATTAGCTTAAACAGTCTGATTTGTTTCTTAAATTTATGTGTGTTAAGTGCCCTTAGCTCAGGGTAAGCTCTAATTAATGCATTACATATTTTGGGTCCAAAATTTCTGCTGTGTTTTAATCCAGCAGTTGTGTGGCATCTGGGAGTATTTAGAAAGAAACTGTAGTTTTGTCTCGTATGATATTCGTGAGGATCAAATTTAAATTTATTGTAGTTTTTATGGAAGTAAATCAGCAATGTTTGTTCTAGATTTGATACAAAAATTCCTGAACAATTAATTTTGTTGGGTAATCAAAAGGTTTGTATAGACAAATTTTGATAATTCTTTTTGGAGCAAATTTAAAGGATGGAGAGTCGATTTTGACATTCCTCCTCAACCTAAAATACCATACTGAATTATTGATTGAAACAGAGCTAAGTATACAGTACGCAAAACATAAACAGGTAAATAAGAGCGTAGAATGGAAAATTTGTGGATTGTTTTACGCAAACTGTTACACAGGAATGAGATATGCTTGTCCCATTTTAAGTGTTGGTCAATAATAATGCCTAAATATTTAACTTTTGAGGATATACTCAAAGCATTACATGAGCAAGTAGGTAGGTAGGTAGGTTAGTTAAAAGAGAAGTTTTATATAATATTCTTATTTAATTTGGTATTCCCAAGAAACTAGTTCGATTAATTAAAATGTGTCTCAGTGAAACGTACAGCAGAGTCCGTATAGGCCAGATTCTGTCTGACGCTTTTCCAATTCACTGCGGGCTAAAGCAAGGAGATGCACTATCACCTTTATTTCGTAACTTTGTTCTAGAATATGTCATTAGGAAAGTCCAGGATAACAGAGAGGGTTTGGAATTGAACGGGTTACATCAGTTGCTTGCTTATGAGGATGACGTCAATCTGTTAGGAGAAAATCGACAAACAATTAGGGAAAGCACGGGAATTTTAACTGAAGCAAGTAAAGGGATAGGTTTGAAAGTAAATCCCGAAAAGACAAAGTATTTTATTATGTCTCGTTACCAGAATATTGTACGAAATGGAAATATAAAAATTGTAAATTTATGTTTCGAAAATGTCGAAAAATTAAAATACCTTGGAGCAACAGTAACAAATATAAATGACGCTCGAGAGGAAATTAAACGCCGAATAGATATGCGAAATGCGTGTTATTATTCGGTTGAGAAGCTTTTCTCACCCAGTCTGGACTAAACACTTTTGAAATCGTAAAAAGCGAACTGTAATAAGCTACTTCTATTTACAAAGATGCGTGTTGAAGTGACGTACATATTAATTGTCCGATGATGATGCTGCACGCCTAATACAATTTACAATATTTATTTAAAAATACTTTCAGATTGACGTGCATATGTTGAAGTTAAGGCAATATAAAGCCGAGGCCACTTTGCACTGGTGTTGCGCGCATGAGTTGTAGCATTACCGGTAGATACAGTTGTCTTGAGGTAGGGATTTCCTGTAAAATGTTGTTTTAATCATTCACTATATAGGCCTACAAAAAGAAATGGTGAATTCAGTCTCTGTCTTTCGTGTAGGTTTAGATAACACTCCTTTTGTAGTATATTATTTAACGACACTTTGTACTACAGTATCGAAATTCAATTCGCCTGGACTCCTCTGTCAGAAACACAGGCAGCCTCCCAGCTTTAGGCCTACTTCCAACCTGGAGAAAGCAATGGTAAGGAAATTACAAGAATTGAAAGATTAAGGAACGCAGGAGGCTGAATGACAAAAACAGTGAAAGGAAAGGAACGAAAAAGAGAGGAAAAAGGGAAAGAAAGGAGAGAAATAAAAAGAAAATGAAAGGAAATAAAAAAGAAAGTAAAAGGAAAAGAAAGGAAAGCAAAAGAAAGAAAACAAAAGGAAAAGGAAAGAAAAAGGAAAAGAAGGAAAATAAAAAAAAAAGGGAAAGAAAAAGAAAGGAGGGAAAAGAAAAGAAAGAAGTGGAAAGAAAAAGGAAAAAGAAAAATAAAGAGAAAAGAAAAAGAAAGAGGGGAAAGGAAAAAGAAAAATAAAAAAGAAAGAAGGGAAAAGAAAAGGAAAGAAGTTAAAGGAAAAAGAAAGAAGAGGAAATAAAAAGGGAAAGGAAAAATAAAGAGGAGGGAAAGAGAAAGAAGGAAGGAAAAGAAAAAGAAAGAAGGGAAAAGAAAAGGAAAGAAGGGAAAGAAAAAAGAAGTGAAAAGGAAAAGGAAAAAGAAAATGAAGAGAAAAGAAAAATAAGTAGGGAAAGGAAAAGAAAGAAAAAGAAAAAGAAAGGAGGGAAAAGAAGAAGGAACCAGGGAAAAGAAAAAGGAACCAGGGAAAAGAAAACGGAATCAGGGAAAAGGAACCAAAAAGAAAAAGGACCAGGGAAAAGAAAAAGGAACCAGAGAAAAGAAAAAGGAACCAGGGACAAGAAAAAGGAACCAGGAAAAGAAAAAGAACCAAAAAGAAAAAGAACCAGGGAAAAGAAAAAGGAACCAGGAAAAGAAAAAGGAACCAGGAAAAGAAAAAGAACCAGGGAAAAGAAAAAGGAATCAGAAAGAAAAAGGAACCAGGGAAAAGGAACCAGAGAAAAGAAAAAGAAAAAAGAAAAGTAAACAGGGAAAGAAAAAGGAAGCAGAGAAAAGAAAAAGGAACCAGGAAAATATAAAGGAACCAGGGAAAGAAAAAGGAACCAGGGAAAGAAAAAGGAACCAGGGAAAAGAAAAAGGAACCAGGGAAAAGAAAAAGAAAGTAGGAGAAAGAAAGAGGAACCAGGGAAAAGAAAAATAAAGAATGGAAAGGAAAAAGATAGAAGTGAAAAAAGAAAAAACAAACAGACAAATAAAGAAGGAAAACAAAAAGAAAGGACAAGAAAAAGAAAGAATGGAAAAGGAAAAGAAAAAGAAGAGAAAAGAAAAAGAAAGGAGGGAAAATAAAAAGGAAAAATAAAGAAGGGAAAAGTAAAAGAAAGAAGAGAAAAGAAAAAGAAAGAAAGGATAAGAAACAGAAAGAGGGGAAATGAAAAAGAAAGAAGGGAAAAGAATAAGGAAAAGAAAAATAAAGAAGGAAAAAGAAAAAGAAAGAAGGAAAAAGGAAACGAAAGAAGGGAAAAAAACGAAAGAAAGAAAAAGAAAAAAGGAAAAAATAAATCGAAAAGATAAAGGAAGAAGGGAAAAGAAAAAGAAAGAAGGGAAAAGAAAAATAAATAACGGAAAAGGAAAAGGAAAAACAAAAATAAAGAAGGAAAAAGAAAAAGAAAGAAGGGATAAGAAAAATAAAGAAGGGAAAAGAAAAAGGAGGAAAAAGAAAAAGGAAGAAAAAAAGAAAAAGAAGGAAGGGGAAAGGAAAAGAGAGAATAGAAAGGAAAAAGAAAGAAGAGAAAAATAAGGGAAAGGGAAACGAAAAGAAAAGGAAAGGAAAGGAAGAGAAAGGGAAAATAAAGGAAGGGAAAGATAAAGAAAGAGAGGGAAGGGAAAACAAGGAAAAGAAATGAAAATGAAAAGAAAAGGAAAAGGAAGGATAAGGAAGAAATGTAGGCCTAAAGGAAAATAAAATAATGAAAAGATAAAGTAAATGAAAGACAACTAGTAGAAAGAAACGGAAAGGAAAGAAGAGAAGAAAATGTAAGTGAAATGAAAGGGAAAGAAGTGTAAAGGGAGAAGAAAGGAATGTAAAGATAAAGAAAATTGGAAAGAAAAGTGACAGAGGAGAAGGAAATGAAAATGAAAAGAAAAAAATAAAAAGAAAAGAAAAGAGAGAAAAACAAAGACAAGAGAAAAGAATGGAAACATAAGGAAAGGAAAGGAAAGGAAAGACAATTGACAGAAAGGAAGGAAAAAAATTAAACGAAAAATTAAGCGAATAAGGAAAGAAAAGAAAAAAGTAATGTAAAGATAGAGAAAAGAAAGGGAACACAAATGACAGAAAGAAAAAAAATGTGGAAAAAAGAAAGTGCAAGAAGAAGATAGAAAAGAAAACAAAATTCAAAGGAAAGAAAAAGGAAGGACAGATAAAAGAAATGAAAAAAAGAAAAGGAAAGAACAGAACAGGAAATAGAAAGGAAGTGATAAAAAGAAGGTAGAGGAAACAAGAGATCTGAGAAGATTAATTCCATATGTAGATAAAATTATTGGGGATCATCAGTGTGATTTTAGGCGTAAAAGATCGACTATTGATCAGATATTTTGTATTCGACAGATAATGGAGAAAAAATATGAGTATAAGGGTACAATGCATCAGTTATTCATAGATTTCAAAAAGGCATATGACTCAATTAAGAGAGAAGTTTTATATGATATTCTTATTGAATTTTGTATTCCCAAGAAACTAGTCCGATTAATTAAAATGTGTCTCAGTGAAACGTACAGCAGAGTTCGTATAGGTCAGTTTCTGTCAGATGCGTTTCCAATTCACTGCGGGCTAAAGCAAAGAGATGCACTATCACATTTACTTTTTAACTTTGCTCCAGTGTATGCCATTAGGAAAGTCCAGGATAACAGAGAGGGTTTGGAATTGAACGGGTTACATCAGCTGCTTGTCTATGCGGATGACGTGAATATGTTAGGAGAAAATCCACAAACGATTAGGGAAAACACGGAAATTCTACTTGAAGCAAGTAAAGAGATAGGTTTGGAAGTAAATCCCGAAAAGACAAAGTATATGATTATGTCTCGTGACGAGAATATTGTACGAAGTGGAAATATAAAAATTGGAAATTTATCCTTTGAAGAGGTGGAGAAGTTCAAATATCTTGGAGCAACAGTAACAAATATAAATGATACTCGGGAGGAAATTAAACACAGAATAAATATGGGAAATGCTTGTTATTATTCGGTTGAGAAGCTTTTATTTTCAAGTCTGCTTTCAAAAAATCTGAAAGTTAAAATTTATAAAACTGTTATATTACCGGTTGTTCTTTATAGTTGTGAAACTTGGACTCTCACTTTGAGAGAGGAACATAGGTTAAGGGTGTTTGAGAATAAGGAAAATATTTGGGGCTAAGAGGAATGAAATTACAGGAGAATGGAGAAAGTTACACAACACAGAACTGCACGCATTTTATTCTTCACCTGACATAATTAGGAACATTAAATCCAGACGTTTGAGATGAGCAGGGCATGTAGCACGTATGGGCGAATCCAGAAATGCATATAGAGTGTCAGTTGGGAGGCCGGAGGGAAAAAGACCTTTGGGGAGGCCGAGACGTAGATGGGAGGGTAATATTAAAATGGATTTGAGGTAGGTGGGATATGATGATAGAGAATGGATTAATCTTGCTCAGGACAGGGACCGATGGCGGGCTTATGTGAGGGCGGCAATGAACCTCCGGGTTCCTTAAAAGCCAGTAAGTAAGAGGAAACAAGAGAAAAATGGAGGAAATGAAAGAAGATAAAAGGAGAGGAAATTCAAAAGGAAAAAAAGAGAAGGAAAGGAAAGAAAAATAAAGGAAAGAACTTTGTGAGATTTCTTACTGTATGCAGTACTCAGAAGACCATCCGAAGAAGCGCGCAGCAGATGACGCCGGTCGGTCGGCAGGGCATTAATGTCGGTGGTGTGGCTTCACAGACGCCTCTGATTTTTCGCGCCACATTAATATCGCACGTCTGGTCGGTCGGCAAACCTTATTTCACATTAGTGCCGCCTGAGTGCTGGATTACAGCGACAGAGAGATATGGAATCGTTGCGAGGAAACGGCCTCATAAACAATGAGCAGCTCTAATTAAGAGGTGACGGAGCAGGGGCAGCACGCAGCACGCAGCACTCGAGTGGTCAACATCACTCCGCATGCTACTCCAATCCTTCTCAAAGTAAGAATTCCCGGCAGGCACATATTCAAGATAAATAGGCATTAAAGACGTTCATTTATCATCATCATCATCATCATCATCATCATCATCATCATCATCATCATCATCATCATCATCAGCCTTGTAACTCCATTATTTGTTTTTAAGGAAGGATTTGTTGTAGGGGAGTAGTGGGTACAGTGAGACACAAAATATTAATACATATGTATGCAAGTGAAATTTCAAGTATTTTTAAAATCAAGTGCAACAGAAATATACGTTAAAGCATGGAGTGCAATAATACATAAACAGAAATGTTAATAGATAAAGGACATAATATACAATGCGTGTTTGTCAAAAAAATATGCAAATGTCTCACTGTTCCCATTCAGGAGGGTACAGTGAGACACCAGTCTATTAACGGACATTGAAATGATTTACATTTATTTCAAAAGAAAAGAAATCTTGCTGTCTCTTTATCTTGCCATGTTCTGTAGACTTATTTAGAATCATTTTGATGTCTGACTTCGAAACCATTGAAACATCTGGAACATTTGGAAAAGTGAATTTTCCATGACTTTTCAAACTTTTGCTAAAAAAAAAAATAAAATGAATTTTTGGTGGCAACAAAGCTTATAATTATAAGAATTTAATTTAATTCTCTATTGTTTTTTAATTTTTTTTTAATTTTGTGAATAATTTTTTATTTAAGAAACCATTAAAATGTAATGTATCCATTATTTTAAGCTATAGTTCCTGAATTGGTTACTAGTATGTTCATTTTTAATGTTAGTTACCGGTAAATGTAATATAATTACAGTTTATTTTTGCAAATCATTGGTAAATGGGAACAGTGAGACGTCTCAGTGTACCCTTCAATGGCATGTCTCACTGTTCCCTTTACGCATAGTTCGTTTAAAAATGGCACCATCACTTCAAAAACAAAACAAGAAAGACGAAAGTTTGCAAAACATAACGTCAGATACCATAGTATTAGGTAACAAAACATTCATATTTCTATTTCATTTGTATATCCAATATAACCTTCATTAAACACAAGCCAAAATTTTACTTCTGGAGTGAAAAATTACGAATTATTTTTTCATGACTCACCTTTATAACTAGAATCAAATCGAGTATGAAAATACTGTTACTTTACTCATGCAACATACAACTCCACTGTTACAAATATTTCAACATAAAAATTTACCATCTAATAAAAAATGTCTCACTGTTCTCCCTGTCTCACTGTGCCCACTTCTCCCCTATTTTTTTTTTGACAACTCGTGTAACAAAATTTATTCCACTTCAAACAATTGTGATATGCAATATAGATTAATATTGTGATTTACAAGTGTGAAACTTATATAAAGTTGTGCTTTAAAACCGAGTTAGAAGAGACTTAGATTCAAAACAGACAACTCCACTTTAAATATAGCTTCATTTGGTTTCAAAAACAGACAACTCCGTGACTTAGTTTCAGAGATGGATAACTCTACTTTTTAAACTTAAACTGCGACCTGAATATTAATTTTAATCACACCAGCAGCGAAACTCCGACATACACTTTACAACAAATATCATAATATCAAGAAACAAATACAACAGACTCACAAAACTGGAATACTAGATGGACGACATGCACAACCGGATCACTAACAAGAGACACCTACTTCCCAACAATCCACGACCGACTCAAAAGCCATCACTTCAAACCTACTTTCGTAACAACGCAGTTTCTTTCTATACATGGGAAATTTGGAACTTACTTCGACAGATTCAACATTCCAGCAGACATCGACTCTACATGCTCCTGCCGCGAAAACCTTCACAGTGTGAAACAACTTCTATTTGACTGTCCTATTATTTAAGCAAAGAGATTTCAAATAAAGACACACCTTGTGGACTGCAACACCGAATACAGGACTCCACTATGTGAAGTGATCAAAAAACCTTGTTGCTACACACCATTTATGGACTTGCTAAACTTTATCTTTAAAAGACTGTAGATACATATTTCACCATTATCTGTGTAAAAATAAGTAGTATACCGTATAACAAAAACTAAAATCCTAGCATACCGCTTGGTGATATTTAATAATAATAATAATAATAATAATAATAATAATAATAATAATAATAATAATAATAATAATCACATTTTGAGACTGAAAAAATATTTCCATGACCCATGAGAATGTTTAAAAAAATGTACGTATAACGGTGACATTAGTTTCCAAGGATGTATTTTTTTCCCCTCTCCTGTAAAAAAAAAAAAAAACAAAACTGGAATTGTCCAATTTTGATACCAAGCTCCTCATTTATATCCAATTTACATGACACAGATATTTTTCGTGAGTGATTCATTTTGGAAACAGGTGTGATACATGGGCTTTTAGTAAGAAATGTTGCCAACGATCGCCATTTTCATCACTTGAATCAAATTAAATCTGCAAATACGAGTATTAGAATCTACCTTGTACTGACATGTTAATAGCCTGGAGGGTCTGAAGTGTGCGGACGGGGTTGGGGCGTGTCAGCGTGCCACAGATGTCCGTCGCGTCACAATGGTCCTTGAAGCACTCACAAACTCCCCCACTTTTTTGAAAGCAGCGGGAAGTTAACGATTTTGTGAAAAATCCATTCAAGTATTTCCTGCAGGGATAATCCTGTTGTGAAATTTCATTTTATTTCCGTAATCACATTTGTTATTGTTTCAAACAGCTTCTAGTCTCCTTGAGTTCCCATATGTCTGTTTTCAGAAGATTTTTACACTTAATATAGCACATAATGTCGGCCTAGACCACTTTCGAACATTAAAATTATTCTCCTTTCAGACCTTAGGCTTCCTCGTTGAATAGGCTACGTTCAGAAAAACAATTTTAGATTTACAACTATGCATTAAATCTTAATATCTCGGCCGTCTTGCACCTTGCAGGTTTAATCACTAAGTTAGTAGAGAGCGGTTAGTAGTATTCGGGGCCGTGAGTCTCCGTTCCGGGCTCGCGCTATACCGTACGCTGCAACAGGGACAAGGGAAGTCGCCGCTAATAATACCGCGTAATGTAATGTTTTTGTTACTGAAAACATAAACTGGTAGGCTATTTAAAACTGATAATAATGAGCATTAAGCTATGTTAGAAGTTTCGTTCAGAATGATTCCTCAGCAGCGACACATTACCGACATATAGGTCTGCGCACACTGACGCGGGACGCGGGAGCGACAGCGAAACTTGTAATCCCGCGATCGCTGCAAAATTCGTCGTGGTCTTCACACCAAAGCGGGATGCAGTCGCGAATAGGATGCTGCTTGTAGTTGCCGAAGATGATCATAGGTTCGTTCATATAATACTACACTCTTGCTGTCACAGCAGAAGCATTGTTAACCGAAACTCCGGTTAAGAGAACAGACATTCTTTTTGTAATACAATATATTCTAATTCATACTGCGCCCTCTGTGGCTTTCACAAAGACTGATCGTGAAAAATTTGTGAAGTTTTCCTTAACACGCATCCTCTAACACAGTGGTCCTCAATCCATGATTGTCTTGATTACGTATGTTAAAATGGTAATCTATTTAGGCTATTTTATTATACTTATTGATAATTATTGCATTACATAATAGTTTCTTTTTGCAATATCAATTCTTGTTTTTCCTTGCTTGAATAACATTTTACGTAAATCATTAGTATTATTATTGCATCAATAACTACTGTATAATAATAATAATAATAATAATAATAATAATAATAATAATAATAATAATGTCTGAAAGTACAGGGACATCATTTTATTTTTACTACCATTTTTAATATTAACCTGGCTATACCTTTAGAGAACCGGAAACACCGTTTGCTATCCCCTTCCACGACTTTAGTTCGATGATACTGGAGTAAAACACAAACAAATCACTTTACTAGGTATAGGAGGGTAGAAAAGTAGTTCATCCATTTACGTAAACTAGGAAATATCGCGATTTTGAGTTTGATAATTTTCATTAGTTTTTGTTTAATCATAATACAGTACTGTATTAAGAATAAGTGTTTTTACTCACGAACAGAGTTATCCATGCCAACGTATTCATTATGCAGTGTATATTATACTGTCTACAGCACATTAGCGTACAATATAGAGAATGAAGTTAAATTGAAAAATAATCATAATATGGATATTTAAACACATTTTTGAAAATGGTGGCCGTTCATTTCGATACAGGTTTCAGTTCTTTTGTGCATATTATCATACTATAGACTATTGTACCTAAATCCAATTACCAGTTTCGTCCTTCGTACTAGTAACTCGTGTGAAATAATTCTGTACCTTCTCTATAAAAGAGTACCTTACGTACTGTAAATTCAATCTTCACTTCTGCCCGACCCGCACAGATAAAATTACTCAGACATGCTATCTACTGTCCGTCCATATGGTTATGCCGCAGGATCGTAGAAAGGGAGGAAATCACGTGACAGTTAAATACTTAACGAGGCCCTTTTATTTAAGTTATTTTAAACAGTTGCATAATATTACGTAAACGTCCAATTCCTAACAGAAATTAATGTTTTCAGAAAAGAGCTAAGACAGCCCAGCTCTTACGGAGGGGCGAGCAGAAGCAGGTGGGAGAAATCGGGATGCGACGTAGGCAAACGGACAGTACCTGTGCGAAAATATGATTCAATATTGAAAGGTCTTTCGTCAGTGGAAAACGCGAACATATTTTGAAACGTACTATACTCACTAACTCAGTAGTGTTTACATGCGGTCTTGGTTCTGTATGGAGAAGTTGGAACTTCATTAGTAGAAGAGGTGGGAGTGAAGTATGTTCAAAAACTCAGGTACAATAAAAATTGAAGTAAAAATAAAATTATGTCTCTGTAGAAGACACAGGTAGTTCCCTTTCACAATTAAAACGAATTAGAGAGAACGAAATCTGAAGGAAAAACACAAAACTGAAAACAATCAATTTTCCAAAGTAAATGAACCAGAAGAAGAATGTAGTTTGAAAGCAACGTTTTTAATTTAACAAATCCAGACTTACGAGAAACAAAATTGTGAATTTAATTAAATCATACTGAAAATCTATATATTATTATTTAACAAGTCATCAATAAATCTCAAATAAAACTGAAATATGCTTGGCATGTTAATAAACTTCGTACTCGATGAGTAATGCAAAATTAATTAAAGAATTTTCACGATACACAGTGTTTAGTAATGGAACTATTCATCATTGCGAGGTGAACCTAGCGGCAGAAATTGTAATAACGCTCCGAGATGAACAACTCGTAAGCACAGACCCGTGGATGCGGATTCTGGTAAGCAACGCTCCTAACGCACTCTATTAACTGTTCAGTCGCCATTCCCAAAATGAATGCGGGACCCGGGAAAACGCTGCTTGCAGCGAACGGAACTGCGAGTAGAACGCTGCAGTCCCGCCACCTAGGCGGGATTGTGTCGCTGCGGCGTGAATGGATTCATATCCCGTTGTACTCACAATACAGTAATTCGCGTCGGTTTCGCATTCGCTACCGCTCCCGCGACCCGCGTCGGTGTGCGCAGACCTTATAAGTAGATTTATTATATTTTAGTAGGTTATTTTACGACGCTTTATCAATATCTTAGGTTATTTAGCGTCTGAATGAGATGAAGGTGATAATGCCGGTGAAATGAGTCCGGGGTCTAGCGCCGAAAGTTACCCAGCATTTGCTCATATTGAGTTGAGGGAAAACCCCGTAAAAACCGCAAGCAGGTAACTTTCCCCGACCGGGAATCGAACCCGGGCCATCTGGTTTCGCGGACAGACGCGCTAACCGTTACTCCACAGGTGTGGACATCTAAGTAGAAAATTCCCGTTAAACACGCCTAAATTTTTCGGTTGTGGTTGAAGCAATTTCTCGAATTTTAGTTTGTCTATTGTGTGAGCGCTATTTTTGTTTTGTAAGTCTCCCACAAAAAAAAAAAAAAAAAATTACATGGAGTGTGATCTAATATTTCTTCCCTAAGAACTCTGCGTGTGTTAACAGATATTTTAGTTATTGATACATACTGTTTGTTGTTAACTTTTTAGCAAGTTGACGGACAGTTTCCCTACCTGGAACAGGATTGTTAGAATGTTTTCTTGCGGATCTCCTTACCACTCTTCCGCACGAGTTCGTTTCAACATACTATCTATTTCTTCTTATGTCGTGGTATAACTAACAAGGAACAATATAACTTATGAACAATGTTAATATTGATAATTTTAGCACAGAATGGAGTAACACGTCAACTCACTAACAAATTCTAAACCAATCGTACAATGATACTCTCTTTAACACAGAATTGGGTAACAGTCAACTCACTAACAAACTCTAAACCAATGAGGACAAGGGAATACGAGGAAAAGAAGGGGAATTCAAGTGTAACAAGGACAATACAATGAAATAAAGGGGAAGGAAAGGAGAATAAAAGAAGACAAGAAGAACAAAGAGAAGGCATGGATACAAGAGGAAGGCAAGGAGAACAAAGGGAATACAAGGAGAAAAGGGGAATACAAGGATAACAAGGGGAATAATGGATAACAAAGGAAATACGTGGACAAAAGAACAAGGGAAACACAAGGAGAACAAGGGGAATACAAGGAGAACGAGGTGAAGGCAAAGAGAACAAAAGAATACAAGGACAATAGAAGGAGAACAAGGAAAATATAAAGGAGAAGATGGGGAAGACAAGGAGAACGAGGTGAAGGCAAAGAGAACAAGGGAATACAAGGACAATAGAAGGAGAACAAGGAAAATACAAGGAGAAGAGAAGAGGGGGAAGACAAGGAGAATGAGGTGAAGGCAAAGAGAACAAGGGAATATAAGGATAATAGAAGGAGAACAAGGAAAATACAAGGAGAAGAGGGGAAGACAAGGAGAACGAGGTGAAGGCAAAGAGAACAAAAGAATACAAGGACAATAGAAGGAGAACAAGGAAAATACAAGGAGGAGAGGGGGAAGACAAGGAGAATGAATGAGGTGAAGGCAAAGAGAACAAGGGAATACAAGGACAATAGAAGGAGAACAAGGATAATACAAGAAGAAGAAGGGGGATACACAAATAACAATGGGAAAGGAACGAGGACAAGAAGAAGACAATGAGGACAGCGTGAAGGGAAGGAGAACAAGGGGGAATACAAGAAAGAGAAGGAAAATACAATGAGAATAGGAGAATACAAATATATAAAGGGAAGTACAACGAGAGAAAAGAGAATGAGAAAATGGGGAAATACAGGAAATCAAAGGGAATACAAGGAGAACAAGGAGATGAATATTACATTTTTATGTGATGGCCCATTTCCAAGTCACCCTCTCCCTCATACCTAATGGGGAGAAGGACATAGTTCTGAGACAATAAAGAGAGATGCAAAAATAGGCCTAGATACTTACATTGCAAAATAATTTAAAATTTTTTCCCGAAGCAACTTCAGCTTAAATGAACATTCAGACCAGAGTTCGAGCCACAGTCGCATTTGTCGCATTTTGCTACTAGACTTCTAAAAATGCAACAAACTTTGAATGTAAATGTGCAAAAATACGGCAACCACATTGAACTTCACAAACGAAGATGGTAATGGAGAAAATGAAATCAGAGATGTATTTGAACTAATCTGAATTTAAATCAAATGCTAATGATATGGGAAATGTTCAAAAAGTATTGAGTAATAGATGTTAAGGAATTGATTTCAAAGAGTTGGTGCAATTCATGTAAGTTAAGTGAACAATTCCTTCTAATTGATTTATATAATTCCACCGCATACTGTAAATTGTGAGCGAGGATTTAGTTGCATGAATCTTGTAAAAATTGAAATTAGAAATCGCTAACAATAAATCTTGAAGGGCTTACTAGTAAAGAATTTCAATGTTTAGTGTCCATAAAATAACGTATTTTAATGTGTTGTAAATTCAGCAGTGATTGATTGTAAACATACCAGCGTCTAATGATTTACTTACATAAGTATATCTAGAGTGTGATAAGATGTGTTGATAATAATAAAATTTAACGAAACAAATTACATAACTTTCTGTTTCTGCATACTTTATTAATAGGGATCAGATTTGTATGTAATTACATATTATATTCCTTTCAACCTAACCGTATATAAATAACTAATCTTTGCGAATCTTGTAATTACCATCAATATATTAAAATTTAATACTACATATTTTTACATATTTACCCCGCATTACATATTATGGCTTGGTATTACATAAATCTACATATTTAGGGGTTTTATTCATTTTTACTTCTATAAGAGGAAAAATAAATTCTGCTGGGGAAGTTTACAGTTTGAAATACACAGATTTAAAAAGCATTTTTACCTACCCAATAGAGGATATATTTCCAGACGAAACATAACATTCTTAGTTCCAGGAAGTAATAGAGGCACTTACTCCATACCACCCACTGTAAATATGAGTGAACAAAAGGCAGCCTTTCTCATACAACTACCTTGTATTGTAAAAATCACTCAGAAAGTAGCGTTGCCTTCATGCGGTGGAGTGAGATGAGAACGACATGATTTATCTCGAATTATAATTGTTCTGAACACATCTTAACAAGCCGTTCCCATGCAATTTGCAACCTTACTCACCCTCTTCCTAATCCTTCCAGGGAAAACCCGTGTCAAGTCTGACATGAGCCGCAATAAAGTAGCCGACTTTTGAAAAGAAGCTGAAGTACAGAAACAAACTGGAAATATGTTGAAAGATTAAAATAAATAGCTTTTCAGGTTATTGCTTGACCTCTTTACTTTAAATTTAGTACACATATACGGAAATTGGATTTTCCGAGGAATTAGAAAGTATGGTTCTCGGCTGGAATAATCCTACCCTTCTGAATGTCACTTTTCAAACAACAGTTTGTAAATGCCTATATTTTGAGATTTTAGTAGGTACTTTGTTTCTTGGAGGGAGCAGCTAAAATGCATGTGACCCACATCTCCTCTTATTTTCTCCTAATCCAGTAAAGCGAATCAGTGCTTGCAGTACTGTTGTGTCATTCATTTCACTCAGTTCTCTAGTTTTAGTACTTACAGTATGAAGTGCAAGTGAGATTATCTACTGCTTTTAACTAACTAAAATGGCCCCTGTATCTTCAATCCTAACGACAAAAATAAAATCATGGATTGCGATGGACGAAGCTTTCACTACAGATGGAAAAATAGTAATGTGTCAAGTGCTCGGTAAAAAGTCGGGTGCTCTATGAAATTACAACTGGAGAGTCTTACCTATCCCATACCTGCCACATATTGATATTGAATATTTTCATGATTTTACATATTTTGGTACATAATCAGCTAATTTTTCTTACATAAATATGTACATATTTCACACCTTGGTATTACATAAAAATCCGGTCCCTATTTATTAATTTTATATTTCTGAATAATTATTTATAATATTGCACAAGTATTTCGCAATTTTGCACAAATATAATTTTTGATTTGTACATTTTTGCAACAATTATATATTTTCTAGCTTAAACCCTGATTTAGACTGTAATAAAATGAATAGTTCTAGAATGCTGGAGATGATTCCAAACACAAGATGAGGTGTTAAACACAAAGCACAACAATAATGAAAGCCTGAAGCCCCAAATAATAAGAGAATACTGAGATATAGGCGCTAAAGCGTATCGGAGTACTGAAATTCAATTGTTTATTATTCATTCCCCCTCGGTTACGATCAAGAGGCGACCCATCTTGTTCTTAGAGAGACTCCTTTTTTGCCGCACACTTCAGACGAGATTGAAATGACATTTTCACGCCGCCGCGCTGGCTGCATGCACTCTCGTGTACTCGACATCCCCCACCATCTCTCAAGTATCAACAATGCGATGGTTCTTCAGGCAATACAACCAGGCCAAAGCACTCCAGCACGTGCTGATTGATTGCTTCTGCCTAACACTTATTCAAGTGCGAACCGGAAGCAAATAGACATGTGAACCAATGTGCCGGCGTTGCAAGACCCTGGGGACGCAAGGAAATCGGGGAGGAATTGCTCGGGACACTCCCGTTAGGAGCAGGTGCAGGTTAGCTTCAGTGGGTTTCAAGACGCTTTAACGACCAGCCTCTCGATCGCATTTCATCAAGCTGATTTGCATGAGCAATTCTAAATTTAACGCCCCTTTTCAACACCAGAGCTGGTATGACGTTTATGTAGTAATATTATGCCCTCGTGCATCAACGTCGGTTAGTGCAACCACCGGTTAAAGTTGCCACC